>JBBPBX010000030.1:62718-105950 GCA_038048925.1 Garcialebias charrua | reverse complement strand
AATATATTATAAAAAAAAAAGGAAAAAAAGAAAGCTCATCAGAAAATCTACTTCTTCAGACGGCTGAGACGAGCTGGTCTGAGAAGCTCAGTCCTCACCTCCTTCTACAGGTGTGCAGTGGAGAGCATCCTGTGCTCCAGCATTAACGTGTGGCATGGAGGCTGCACAGCTGCAGAAAGAAAAGTTTTACAGAGAGTGGTGAAGGCTGCACAGAAGTCTGTTGGAGTCAGTCTCCCCACCATCACAGACATCTACACCTCCAGATGCAGGAAGAGGGCCACCTGCATCATGAAGGACCCCACTCACCCAGCACACACACTTTTTGCCCCACTCCCTCAGGAAGGAGGCTGAGGAGCATCAAGTGTAGAACCACTAGACTGAGGAACAGCTTCTACCCTGAGGCTGTTAGACTCATGAATAAATAACCAGAATAATCACTGCAAAATATCACATCATGTTGCTGCTGATCTGTTTCATGTTGCTGTGTTCATTCGTGCTCATCTGCTCACACAGACTCATGTTCATGCTGCAGTTTGGAGTAGTGTTTTTCTATGATGTTAGTGCTTAGTGTATTTTTAGTTGATGTTTTTCTTAGTTCATATCTTAGATGTTATTAACTGTTCTTCTCTTACATTTTATTGTTGGATGTAACTGGGACACTGTGTACATAATCCCGTTTCATCACATGTACCACATGTGGTGCAAATTACAATAAAGATTCTCTGACTCTGACTCTGATAACTAAATATACACTAAGTACTAGTAGTACAAAAACAATATGCCGAACAGCAGCAGGAACATGAGTCTGTGAGCAGATTGTTAATGTCTGTAGTAGTTTTGTAATTTTTATTAATAATAAAAATTACAAAACTTTAAAACTTTACAAAGCTACAAAAATTCCTAATGATTTAGATAATCATGTGGAATCAACCTGTTTCTTCCATTTGTATTTGTGTAGAGCTCATGCTGCAGTAAGGAGTGGTTTGTTTTTCAGAGCCTGAGAGTAAAACTCTGAGCAAGACATTTCATCATTTAGATTGACAATGAGCTCATTTATAATTAGTTCAGAAGAACATTTGTTTCACACAGTCTACTTATTTTTCATGAGAGAAATCATTTCCACAAATCCAGTGGAAGATAGGATGAGGACAAAGGATGCAACAGCTGGATGTTGGGGAGGTCAGCTGCCCGAAGACTTGATCCACCTCTCTGCTATTTCCTTGTACTGCCACCTTCTCCTGAGCTTCTGTGGTGAGGTGCTGCAGTCACACATTCCTCATGAAGCTCATCCATAGACATGCTTAGTCTGCCAAAAGGAGTTAAAAGTTTTATGATCTGAGTTCACCAGAGGCACATAGGTCATGTACAGTGGTAAATAAATGGGAACAAATATTTTATCTTTAGAATTTTGCATCATATCCTAACTACCTTTTGAAATTTCTTTAATACATCATATACAGTATAAACTGTTTAATTTTTTTAAAAGATGTGTAGACGTATGCATATATTTGTATACTGTAAAGTAAGTTTGATCATGCATTTATTTGTATATATCAGGTGTATCCATTTGTATATAACTATCATTAATAAAACATGGTTCATCTTCACCTTGTTTGAGGCATCAGTGTGAAGAGAGAATGGGAGTGTTCTGCTTCCACTTTTCAATTTTTGGACTACTTATTCTATCACATTCTGTTATCATTATTATAGTAATATAAGTTCATAATATTAATAGAATCATGCTCATTTTTTGTACCAGTTCTCTTAAATATTCCTAATATTAAAGGTCCTAATGCACTTTAGCATATACAGGTAGTCCTCGACTTACGACAGAGATCCGTTCCTATGCTGTGTCGTAACCCGAATTTCGACGTAAGTTGGAACATACGTAAATACTTCACCTTATACGTTCAGTACTATATTTTACCAAGCACTTAGCCTATCTTAACACAGTACCCTACATAATTATCAAAAAACACATACATTTGGGAGCCATAATGAAGGGAAAAAAGAGTTGATTTTCTACTGGTATGCTGGTGAAGCTTCCTCCGTCCCTCCTCCTTATTCTCTATTGCGTTTACGTTGTAAAACTGTCGTCCAGCTTGGTCCATCCTCCGTATTCGTTTCCGACGTAAAACCGCGTTCACAATACAGTTTTGTTTTGTTTTGTGAATGTCCAGAGGACCAGACTTAGCTTTTTTAGAGAGTAATGTGTAGCATTCCTCCGCAGCTACGTTAATAAAGTAAAACCGGAAACTGCGTAACTCGGCTTTTCAAAATAAAAAATAATTTAATGGGAGATGCGCCGTAACCACGAAACGTTGTAACTCGAGACCGTCGTAACCCGAGGACTACCTGTATAGCATTTCACCATATAAATGTACCTTAAATGTTTCAATGTTAATAGGAGCTAGTTACTTGCAAGAGGCTTTGTTTTCATTCTCCAGATCAATACAGTGTTAAGAAATAGTAAAACACCATCAGTGACATTTAGTATATACAATTATTAATGTTTGATAATTTTTTATTAGCAAATTCAAATAAATGTAGCCATCAGAGTCCAATACAATAACCTGGAGGCTAGCGCTAGCATGCTAACTTCACAAACAAAGAAAAACAAACTCACCAGTTCCCACTTGCAGTCAGCTGAAGGCTTTTTCACAAAGAGAGACTTCTAAAAGTTGAGAGGCATATCAGTCAGAAATGGCAAATAGGCATTAGATATAGGTCTTTCAATTATTTAAAACCTACCTGAGCCAGCCTGCTTGAGTCACTGCACAGCTCATTTCCCAGACAAAAAAAAAGACTGTAAGCACATGATCGTAGGTACAGCTCACGTTGGACGTGCCCAGGGCGCAGAAATATGTGCCCAGCATATTCCCATTCTTTTGTAACGTCGTGGAATAACTGCGGATACACCATTTTTAATGCGAGTCTATGGATAAGATTAATGCGCCATAGGATTGGAAATACGTCACCAATCAGAAAAACATTTTTTTGAAACAAACAATACAAATCATCATTACCTAGAAAATATTTATCATAAAAACATATATGCATATATTGTCAGGATGGCACCATCTAGTGGGCATCCTGTTGGTCTTATCTGTTCCCCTTGTGATTTTTTTCTGTTAGTTTTATTAGTTTCCCTTCTAGGTGAGGATGGCGCCATCTAGTGGGCATCCTGTTGGTCTTGTCTGTTCTCCTTGTGTTGTTTTTCTGTTTTGTTAGTTTCCCTTCTAGTTTAGTCTCCATGTTTGACTACTGTGTTTAACCTCCAGTTCAGTCTCCTTGTTTATTTACTCTTAGTTTAACCTTTATTAGGGCCAGTTTACACTGCGCGTATTTTGAGTGTAACCGCTACTTTCTCTTTGCGACTTTGCTCATCGCCTACACGACGCTGCTGGCCCCCCTCTTTGACTCCGATACTTTTCTGACCCTGCTCTCAAGGTGGAACTTTTTCGCTGACCCCCCGTTGATAATGTAAACATCTCCCGCGGAGCTTTTGTTTGAACACATGCACGCAGCACGCACGCGCAGACAGCCGGCATTTTAACAATGGCGGTGGACTGGACAGTGGACACACGCACCACTTTCTGAACTATAGCTGATGGAATATATTTTGATTCTCATATTTAATTATTCTACACCTTACCTGCATCTGTGTTGGAAGAGAGCCAGCTGCCTGGATCCAGTTGTCTGTTAACGAGGCAGTCGGACATTTCACGTGTCACGCTGCACTATAACATACTAAATGTGCTATATATTAACAGTTTAACAATAATAAACAGTATTTATGTTAGCGTGGGAGATATTTAAATTTATCTGAGCTAAATGAAGCTATCTGGACTCGTTACGTCATGCCTAACATGCTGCTGAAAATGAAGACACCAGGTTGATTTTTAATTTATTTGTTTATTCAACACCACAAACTCATGTCACAAACACTGAGAATTAAATTGAACACTTTTAAAAACACGTTAACCGAACTTTAATGAACTGGACTCTGTTGTTTTCATCCTGGTGGAAACTGGACCCAGATCCAAAACCGCCGGTCCGCTTCGTGGAACAGCTTCGACCTCGCAGGAAAAAAATAAAACATCAGTTGGTTGTTCTGTGATTGAACTAAACACAAGGAAACATTATTAAGAACATTGTTTACCTTGTAGCGCTGCTGGAAATCAGCTGATTCTCACGGAGTAAAGTCCAACATCGTCACTCGGTTCTGGTTTTGCTCAGCAACTGGTGTGCAGCTTGTTAGATGAAGCGGTCCCACTTGGTGTCAAATCTGTTGACTCTTATGCAAATTCCAGCTTTAACTTGTTGTTAGCTTGTTGACAACAACTTGTAGTTAGCTGATTTTAGCCAGAGAGGAAAACAGGTTGCCTCGGTGCTCTGTTTACCTCAGGTAGCACGCATGCGCAGTAGTGAAGGTTCCAAAAATCACAGCGCCATCTAATGGCCCAGCATGGTAACTACAGTGAAATCATGAGGACGCGGGGTGGAGGGGGAGAGAGTCGTATCCACAGAATTCGCCCATGTCAACGCAAAGCTTTTCACCTAATTAACATACCCAAAACATCCATTTCCCCCACACAGTGTCCGTGTAAACAGGGCCTAAGTTTCCCTTCTAGTTTAGGCTCCATGTTTGATCACTCTTCTTAGTTTAACGTCCAGTTTAGTCTCCTTGTTTATTTAACCTTTATTAGTTTCCCTTCTAGTTTAGTCTCCTTGTTTGATTACTCTTAGTTTAACCTCCAGTTTAGTCTCCATGTTTATTTGCTCTTAGTTTTCACCTCCAGTTCTGTCATCCTAGTTTACTTTACATGTTTTAGGTTTAGTTTCCCAATCCTACTCTGTGTCTTTAGTTAGTTAATTGTTCCCAGGTGTTGGTGATTGTGTCCTGTCTTGTCTCTGTGTGTGTATATATAGCTTGCCTGTCAGTCTGTTCCTTGTGGTGTCCTCGTTGGGTATGACCTGTCTGATCCAGTCTGTCCTGATCTGCCCTGCCCTGCCCTGTTCTGATCCAGTCTGTCCTGATCTCTGTTAAAGTGAGTTTAAGCTGCCATGTCAGCTCTTTAATTTGTTTTTAAAAGTATTTATGTTTATAATCCTTGAGTCTGCCTCTTGTCCGCACCATTGGGTTCAAGCCTGTCTGTAAACCCTGACAGTAGGACACCACCTTAAAACATGAACCCAGCACACAAGTATTGTTTGTCCAGACTCCCTTTTGAGGATTATTCTAGGCTCTGTGATACCGTCCAGAGATATGTGAACTCGGGCTCTTCCTGCGATCTGTTAGAGAGGTGGGAGGCCACCACAGCCATGTTTCATAAATATCTTTGTATTCCATGGTTAATTGACTCTCCTGGCATGGAGGAAATTCTGGACGAAGTACTGGAGGAGAAGCGTTGGTTGGAGCCACTCATCCGACTCCAGACAGTCAGTCCTAGTCCTCCACCAGATCTGGACTTTCCTGTTTTTAAGCCTGCAGCTATACCAGCCAGCTTCCAGCAGCTATAACAACAACCAGCCAGCTTCCAGCAGAGGTCGCCACCGTGGACTTCTCACAGGCAATAGGTGCCTCTGATTCATACCAAATTAACTCTATGCTCCAAGTTCCTGGCCTCACCTCTATCTCTCAGTATTCTCAGCTCCTGATTAAAATCAGAACAATGAAGGAAGCTACTCCAAACTCTGCTGCCAACTTAAAGCTGTTAGCTTCTCCAGAATCTGTTGCACCAAAACTTGCTGCACCAGAACCTGCTGCACCAGACCCAGTTGCAGTTAAGGTTTCTCGCCGCCGCAGAAAAAGGGGTAGACGTGGGTCTCAAGCCCCCTCTCTGCCCGACTTGCCGACTGCAGCAGACGTCTCCTCGCCGACTGCAGCAGGCTTCTCCTCGCCGACTGCAGCAGGCATCTCCTCGCCGACTGCAGCAGACTCGACGGATGACTCCTCGCCTGCAGCAGACTCGACGGCTGTCGACTCTTCGGCTCCTGGTTCCAGCTCTTCTGCTCCTGGTTCCAGCTCTTCGGCTCCTGGTTCAAGTTCCTGGCCTCACCTCTATCTCTCAGTATTCTCAGCTCCTGATTAAAATCAGAACAATGAAGGAAGCTACTCCAAACTCTGCTGCCAACTTAAAGCTGTTAGCCTCTCCAGAACCTGCAGCACCAGAACCTGTAGCACCAGAACCTGCAGCACCAGAACCTGCAGTACCAGAACCTGCTGCACCAGAACCTGCTGCACCAGACCCAGTTGCAGTTAAGGCTTCTCGCCGCCGTAGAAAAGGGGTAGACGTGGGTCTCAAGCCCCCTCTCTGCCCGACTCGCCGACTGCAGCAGACGTCTCCTCGTCGACTGCAGCAGACGTCTCCTCGCCGACTGCAGCAGACGTCTCCTCGCCGACTGCAGCAGACGTCTCCTCGCCGACTGCAGCAGACTCGTTGGCTGTTGACTCTTCGGCTCCTGGTTCCAGCTCTTCGGCTTCTGGTTTCAGCTCTTCGGCTCCTGGTTTCAGCTCTTCGGCTCCTGGTTTCAGCTCTTCGGCTCCTGGTTTTAGCTCTTCGGCTCCTGGTTTCAGCTCTTTGGCTCCTGGTTTCAGCTCTTCGACTCCTGGTTCCAGCTCTTCGGCTCCTGGTTCCAGCTCTTCGGCTCCTGGTTCAGCTCTTCGGCTCCTGGTTCTCAGCTCTTCGGCTCCTGGTTCCAGCTCTTCGGCTCCTGGTTCCAGCTCTTCGGCTCCTGGTTCCAGCTCTTCGGCTCCTGGTTCCAGCTCTTCGGCTCCTGGTTCCAGCTCTTCGGCTCCTGGTTCCAGCTCTTCGGCTCCTGGTTCCAGCTCTTCGGCTCCTGGTTCCAGCTCTTTGGCTCTTGGTCCCAGCTCTTCGGCTCCTGGTCCCAGCTCTTCGAATCCTGTCTCTACCGCCGAAGATTTTGCCGAAGGAGATCCTACCGCAGAAGATCCTGATCCTGCGGCAGGCCGTCCAGAACTTGCAGCTCTAGCATCTTTAGAGGGGTCCCTGGTGGGAAACCCTCATGTTTCCTGTCTCGAGGGGTCCCAGGAGGGAGCCCCTCACGTTTCCTGTCCCGAGGGGTCCCTGGAGGGAGCCCCTCACGTTTCCTGCTCCGGGAGGGTCTTGGAGGACTCCTCGCACGAGGTCTCGCAGCACGAGGTCTCGTAGCACGAGGTCTCGCAGCACGAGGTCTCGCAGCACGAGGTCTCGCAGCACGAGGTCTCACAGCACGAGGTCTCGCAGCACGAGGTCTCGTAGCAACACGAGGTCTCGCCGTAGCACGAGGTCTCGCCGTAGCACGAGGTCTCGCCGTAGCACGAGGTCTCGCCGTAGCACGAGGTCTCGCCGTAGCACGAGGTCTCGCAGCAGCACGAGGTCTCGCAGCAGCACGAGGTCTCGCCGTAGCCAGAGGTCTCGCCGCAGCCAGAGGTCTCGCCGCAGCCAGAGGTCTCGCCGCAGCCAGAGGTCTCGCCGCAGCCAGAGGTCTCGCCGAAGCCAGAGGTCTCGTCGCAGCTAGAGGTCTCGCCGCAGCCAGAGGTCTCGCCGAAGCCAGAGGTCTCGTCGCAGCCAGAGGTCTCGCCGCAGCGATGGAGGGTCTCGCCGCTTGCAGACGTCTCGACGCTCGCAGACGTCTCGACGCTCACAGACATCTCACCGCTTGCATAAGTCTGTGCACCAGCTGCAGGAGTCTGTGCACCAGCCAACATGGTTCCTACCTTCCTACCGGGCGGCCGTGGCATAGTGGTAAGGGCAGTCGTCTCCCCATCGGAAAGTTGGCGGTTCGACTCCCGGGACCTGCACCATGTGTCGTTGTGTCCTTGGGCAAGACACTTAACCCTGAGTTGCTCCCGGTAGGACTGGAAAGCACCTTGCATGGTAGTCTGCCGCCACCGGTTTATGAATGTGTGTAGCATTCAATATATGTGTAGCACTTTGAGATTTTCAGTAATGAAAAGTGCGTTATAAATTGAATTAATTATTATAATTATTAATTATTATTAATTACCTTGGAGGGACCGCCTCCCGGACGACTGCCCAACCGGCTCTTGCCGGATGGATGGCCTCCTGGCCGACCGCCCGATCGGCTCCTGCCTGATGGGCGGCCTCCTGGCCGACCGCCCGACCGGCTCCTGCCTGATGGACGGGTCGTTGCCCGTCTGGACGTTTTTGTGTTCTTGTTCTGTGTTTAGCCTGTATCTTGGTGTTTGTGTTTGGGCCCGCCGTCCTTGTTATTCCTCCCTCCGCCCGCCCTTGTCTTTTTGGAGAGGTTCTTGGGGACGCCCGGGGGCGTCTTTGAGGGGGGGTACTTTCAGGATGGCACCATCTAGTGGGCATCCTGTTGGTCTTGTCTATTCCCCTTGTGATGTTTTTCTGTTAGTTTTATTAGTTTCCCTTCTAGGTGAGGATGGCACCATCTAGTGGGCATCCTGTTGGTCTTGTCTGTTCTCCTTGTGGTGTTTTTCTGTTTTATTAGTTTCCCTTCTAGTTTAGTCTCCATGTTTGATTACTCTGTTTAATCTCCAGTTCAGTCTCCTTGTTTATTTACTCTTAGTTTAACCTTTATTAGTTTCCCTTCTAGTTTAGGCTCCATGTTTGATCACTCTTAGTTTAACCTCCAGTTTAGTCTCCTTGTTTATTTAATCTTTATTAGTTTCCCTTCTAGTTTAGGCTCCATGTTTATTTGCTCTTAGTTTAACCTCCAGTTCTGTAATCCTAGTTTACTTTACATGTTTCAGGTTTAGTTTCCTAGTCCTGCTCTGTGTCTTTATTTAGTTAATTGTTCCCAGGTGTTGGTGATTGTGTCCTGTCTTGTCTCTGTGTTTATACAGTATATAGCTTGCCTGTCAGCAGTGTTGGGAATGTTACTTTAAAAAAGTAATTAATTATAGTTACTAGTTACTTCTCCCAAAAAGTAACTGAGTTAGTAACTGAATTACTCACCTATAAAAGTAATTAGTTACCAGGGAAAGTAACTATTGTTTGTTTGGTTGGTTTAAGTTTAGATATATCTACGAATTTTAAGTAGAAATGCTTACAGCACCTCAACAGAACATGACTGGTTGACATACTATACTTCAAGTTTTTTCTTCATTACAAAATACAGGTTAACAAAATAATATAACAATTGTGTTTTCAGCTCTATGCACACCCTGTACTGTTCAAGTGTTTTCTTAGAAATAAAAGTAAACAGTTAAAATAAGTGCTTTGTAGTGTAAAATAAAATCAAACCCTCACACAACTGGTTCTTCAAGAATTTTCTTAAAAACAAAAGAACCATTTTAACAATATGAAGTACTTTTAAAACAGTACTGAAAATCTGAATTACCTGAGCAGAGATGCTTCATCAGATCAGATTATGACGGACGTACACTTCGCTCCGGGACATAATGTACACTTCACATGCATGTTCTTGCCTTTTACCTCAAGGAGAGTAAAGTAGTGTCTGTATTTCCACTTTGAAAATGCCAACTTTCCCTCCCGACTCGCCATTTCTGCAGGACTTCTGCTAACTTTTCAGATTTGAAGCTGCGAGCCTGCGGCTTGTGGTTTGAGAGTGAACTGAACAACAAAACCTCTGATTGGCTGACCTCTGCCTGACACTCTACATTAGCCAATCAGCAGCATTCTTATTGTTTCGCCCCTCCCTCGCCTCTGCTCCCTCCCCCTCCTACCCTCCCTCCCCTCTGCTCCCTCCACCTCCTCCTCTCCCTTACCAAGGGGGGAAAAAAGTAAACAGTTTACGAGAGCCAGCGCGGAAGACAACGTTAACTAACGTACCCCCATTTAGTGAATGTAACGGTAACGGCGTTGTAACGATAGACATAGTAACTACTTAGATTACCCGTTAATGAAAAAAATAACTCCGTTTGTAACGCCGTTTATTTGTAACTCCATTATTCCCATCACTGCCTGTCAGTGTGTTCCTTGTGGTGTCCTCGTTGGGTATGACCGGTCTGATCCAGTCTGTCCTGATCTGCCCTGTTCTGATCCAGTCTGTCCTGATCTCTGTGAAAGTGAGTTTAAGCTGCCATGTCAGCTCTTTAATTTGTTATTAAAAGTATTTATGTTTATAATCCTTGAGTCTGACTCTTGTCTGCACCATTGGGTTCAAGCCTGCCTGTAAACCCTGACATATATTTTGAAACATTTTTATTTTATTTTTTATTTAAAAAAAAGTCTTCAATGTGAAATGGAGAATAGTTCCAGTGGGACGGCGCCCTAGCACCCCTATGACCGGCCGCCCCTGCTAGATTTACTGGTCCATCTATGTTCCAAACTTCACCTATGGTTCTGAGATCTTGATCATGACCAAAAGACCCAGTGTAGGGATGGTACCATCTAGTGGGCCTCCCTTGTCCATGCACCCTTGTGTCTCATTATTTTTGATTAATTCCACCTCTGTTACCAGCTGTTTGTAATCATGTCCTGTCTTGTCTGTGTATTTAAGCCTGTCTGTGAGTCTTGTCCTTTTTCGCGTCATCGTTGGGTCTCTCCTGATGTGTCCTGTCATGTTACAGTCTTCAGGGTGTGAGTTGCTGCCACGTCAGCCTTTTGCTTTATTATTAAATATCTATATTTTTGTATCTCCTGGCTCCAGAGTCTTGTCTGCAATTGGGATCGCCCCTGCCTGCTAAAACCCTGACAACCAGGTCCATGCTTTCTTGAAATATGTTGATGTTGTGACCTTTTGCTTGTTTATTTATTGAGGCGTTTTTTTTTTCTTCATCCGTTTTGTATTTTTTTGGTGTCTCTGAACCCGTAATTGAACGTTGTGGTTTCAGGCAAAACGTCTCAAATGAATCTTGTAACTTTCACCTTCATCTTTTGGCTTGGACTTTTGACGTAAGAACAGGAACAAACTCTCAGGGATTGTCAGGATGTGCAGCAACACTGCTGGTATAGCCCAACAGAACCTCAGTGACCTACAGAACCTCAGTGACCTATGCAAGGCGAGGTCAGGGAACAAGACCAGGCTGATTCTGGCAGATCCTGATCACCACTCCATGGTGAGTTTAGGTAGTGGTTGTGATACGCGGGCATATAGAGTACACCCACTAGAAAAGCTTAAAGGAGACCACAGATAGGTTTTTAAAATTTTTATGGTATGTCTGTGTGCTATCCAGACAAAGATTATTAAATTTAATACACAAAATAATTCTTAGATAATCAATTATACCCTTTTTAATTCTGCCATTGTTAACTTTCGTTTTGAACAACTGGTTTATGATAATGAGCTCTCATGGTCACGCCCTTCAAAGATCTGTTTACATTAACTCCGCCCTCTGTAACACCCAGTATCTTTAATCTGTTGTTGTTTTAAAATTAGCTCTTTTTTATTACTCATTTGACTTACTGTTAGTGCTAGCTTAAGATAACTTGCCAAAAGCCATCTGCGCGCGCCGCCATGAGCTGCTCCTTTTAGCCCGAATCCGATGCTAAAAATAGCTCGTTCCTCCTCCGCACTTTTATGTCCGCTCGTTGCATGCAGCGCTTTTGGGAGCAATCTGCTTCAGTCCAGACATACACAAAGTTCACTGAGTGTCTCCAGTTAATTTATCCGTTTTATCTATCAAAGATAAATAAATATACTTAGAGTAAATAAACCACTGGGTGCATTTTTTTGGCACTAGGACTTTTTATGAAGTACATACCCAAAGTTGAGTAAAAAAAACATTAAAAAGTGAATTTTGCATCTGTGGTCCCCTTTAAAGTGGCACTCAACACAGGTTGAGACGGTAACTCCTCCCCCGAAGCCGATTGAAAATCTCCCTCAAAATGGGCGTGTCGAGAGACAAGGAGGGGAGGAGGTGGGGGGATGTCCTGCATTCACGCCCCCTCTAGTGGTAAACTCCCACCCCTCCCCAAGTTTAGATTTCAAAATGGTGGATAGTCGCGTCTTCAGTAAGTAAATACTGTACCTAAACTTGTACTAAAATAACAGTTGTAAAATGTTGTTGTGTGTATTTAATCACACACACACAGCTTAAGCGTATGCTTATGAACACAGAACACATTCAAAACCTGTGTTTAGCTGCATGGCATGCGGTGTACGGCTGTGTTTTTGTCGTTGTTTGGATCACAACCGTGTTGTAGTCCAGCTGAAGTGACTTTAATTCGCAACATCTTATTACTTAGCACATTACAAAAGTAACGTTTCATAATAGATTTTATTTTAAAATATTGATTTCATCTACCCTCGTTTTGTTTGACGTTTTGACTTAATTTTGTTATGAAACCTAGAACTAAACGCACGTTGTTTTTTGAATTGACTGTAAATGAGCACTAAACAGTGGTAACATCTTTTATTTGGTTTCCAAAGATCCGTGTTTAGAAACATTCTATAAGCTTGTATGATAAAAAAAATTAGGACGTGTACACAGTATTTGTTTAAGCTGCTCGTGTCAGCTAATCAAAACTGAGCACAGCTGGTAAGATTTATGAGAAATAATTTTTTTAATGCAAACCAAACCAATTGCAATGAATTTAACAATACTGTATCCTTTAAAATGTTTTTTTCAGAGAACTGTGATGACTCAAGCACCCAGCAGCCACTCAGAGTAATTGCAGCCAGGATTACTTTAACCCAGACGATCCCATGATGATGCAGAGAGTCTCGGCCAGAGCTGCTTCATCTCGAAACCTGCATCCACAACAATGTTGGGTGCAGCTGAGACCCTGGTGTTTGTTTCTGGCTGGCAGGTGGAGCATCTTGCAGGTGGTCTCAAGTGTTTTGGACTGCTAGTTCTTCTGTCCATTGCGTCCATCCAGAGGAGCTGGGGTGGTGTCCCGTGTGTTTGCAGGGCTGACACAACACAGAACCTTTTGTTGTTTTGAATTAACTTATTGTTACTAAAATTATTCATAAACAACTAGGTTTTGTAATCAATTTGTTTATTTTATTTGTTTTTTCGCCTCATGCATGAGGACAAACCAGGGACACATTGCAGCAGTGGACTTCCCACTCACTCCATCCTGACCCTGGATATTTGCAGTCCTGAACAGAGGAAAGATCAAAAGTTTAATCTGAGTAAATGTAAAATTTTAATGGAGAAAAATGTTGATTCAAAATTTCACAGTGTCAACAAATCCCCAAAATGTTGGGACAGGTAGCAATGTACAAATAAACAAGAATTAATGTTACATAGACTTTTTTTAAACATTTTTTACATAATGTCCGCCATAATAAAAGTAATAAATAAAATAATAAATACATAAATAAATAAAACATAATAATTAAATAATAATATTAATACCTGCAGACAGAGGGTAAAGGTGGGCTACAAAAGTAATAAATAAAACATGAATACCTGGTGAATCAGCTCTCATGTCACCTCCAAAGTGACATGTCAACATGTCTCCAATCAAGCTTGATGTCTGTGAAACACGGCTCAGAGATTCCCTGGATGTGGAACGCCTCATAGAGCTAAAAAAGAACAACACATTTTTAATCACCTTACAAACAAGCATACTGTACTTGAGAAACATTACTGTTTTATCACCTTGTTGATCTGTCAAACAGATGACCCAGTGCAAAATAAATACTGCTGCACAAAGCTGATGACCATGGTATTCATTCACCAAGTATATATTATTTTATAAATACCTTTGATCCACAACATTATTTGCAGCAAAAGAACACCGGGTCTAAAACATTGTTAACCAGTAGCCTACAACAGCTAAAATTAGTGCCAGCTAGTCTCCATTGTTTTTTGATGTTGCGGTTTTCCTTATCCGAGTTCATAAGAGTTCACACAGTCTGCGGTGTTCATAAACACTAGATTTTTAGCATTTAAACGCAACTACAACACAAACTAACGTTGATCAGCAACAGATGAAAACGCCACGACCTTATGTGGGGCAACAACGAAGCAACGCTGCAGGCCGCAAACAGCATATGAAGAAACGCGTCATATACTCAAAAGATAAATTATGGAATGGAAAGGTGTAAAATGGTACTCACCTCCAAACGGATTGTACCCTGATGGCAAGGGCGTAGATTTCATCTCATTATTGGGGGGGACCATAAACAGGGAAAATTTTTAAGAGCAATTTTGGGGGGGTCGGCAAAGTTACAGTGAAATGTAATGCAAAATGTACAGAGGGAAGTTTATCCAAACTGCATGCATATACTATGCAGAATAGTCAGCAATAATATTGATTTAAATGGCATGTATTTAGTAGTCTTAATACTACTATTAATCAGTACAATAGTGACACTCATTACTTTTATAATTTTTTTATGTGTTCAATCTTTGCCACTTGTCAAAATGACAAGTGGCAAAATGAGAATTTTGCAAAATAGGTCCCCTCTAAATATTGTTTAAATTTCTGTTTGGCTTGTATTCATAGATTGCTGTGGTCAGTGTCACTGATAATCTGGTACCACACCTTCCCAAAATCTTAAAGCTTAAAAAGAAAACAGTTTTCAAGGAGAAGAAATACTTTAATGCAGGGGTCACCAAACTTTTTGAGACTGAGAGCTACTTCAGTGGGACCAAGAGGCACAAAGGTCCACTTGTTCGTTCCAAACAAATTTGCATGGTTCAACTTTAATTATAGTATTAATAATAATACATTTACATACATGTGAATATATGACTGCCTGATCACATCTGATCTGGTCTGTATTATTAAAGACTCCACACAATGATTTAGCTTGGTAAATATGATCAATTATTATTGATAATTACCAGTAGTGATTAGAACTCTCAATCAAGAACTTGAGTCCTCAGTTTGAATAACTTTTTGGCTCTTCTGTGCAAATGTAAATTGTTCTTAGCTTTGACTGGGAGTGTGGATGGTTGTTTGTCTCTTTGTCTGTCTCTGTGATGGACTGGAGACGTGTCCTGGGTGTCTCTGTGATGGACTGGAGATCTGTCCTGGGTGTCTCTGGTGACCTGTCCTGGGTGTCCCTGCCTTCACACAAAAGCAGCTGAGATCGGTTCCAGTCCTAAACAAGGGGGCATAATGGATTACTTACTGAGATTTAAACATAAAACACTATTTCTTTTATGTTAAAGACCGTGTAAAGTAAATTTCAATATTTTCTTCAATAAACATTATAAATGTTATAATTGTAATGATGTAAATGAGTAAAAAGTCTCAAAATTGTAGATAAATTAATTTTGGAGTTATAGATCAACTTGTGTATAAATATATGTCTGTTTCAGGATTTTTTAGGCGTGTTTTAAATGTGACCGCGTTTCGTCACGCGGTCTTCTTAAGTATAGCCCCACCCCCTGCAGCTCCAGCCGTATAAATTAGATCTTGCCTCGGTGGAGCCGTTCACTCGCGAATCGCAGATAGCATCAGATAGCAATAGCATAGATATTTTGTTCATTGTTAGCTAGCTAATCAATTATGCCTCGTTCGTGCATCTGTGCCCTACAAGTTCACAAGCTCCTTTTTTGCTAAGAAAATGCGACAGGTCCATTGCATACTTAGTTATCAACGTGATTACTCTATATTTTAATCACCAACACAGACCCCGCATGCGATGTGACCGGGTCGGACCGTGTGCAGCGAGTCCGCTCATCTTCTAAAATAGCGCTTATTATTAAACACATAACAGCGGAGTTATGAATTATAGTTGTGTCCTCAACTTTAAAAACAAAACCAGAGTTGTTTGTGCACTAAAAACAGCGTAACTCTTGGAAAAAGGAGCTGCTGTTACAGCCAGAACTCAGATAAAAACAGAGCAGGTTTACTGGATCTCTGCTGCACCTGTCTGCCTCTCCACACACAGCTCAGGCTGTGAAGAACGATGCCGACCGTCACAGTGGTCACTGTCTGACTCAGAGTCTGAGTCTGGCTCTGGAGGTTCAAATGAGTAGGGCTGGAGAACTCCAATTAGGCTGCCAGCCTTCGCGAACATCTTCAGGGTGCAGGACACGGGCGCAGTACTGCGCTGAAACCACGCCCACGCGCTGACACGCCCCCAGCGTTTCAGACCAGGGCACAATTATGTTTTTTCATTATTTTTGAGACTTAATTTTATAAGGTAAACAATGTTTTTAATCAGTCAGATTTATATGGGTGATTAATAACATATATTTATGCCGTGTGACAAACTCAAAACACACATTTAATTTTACTTTACACGGTCTTTAAACTCAATCTGTAACATTTGAAATTCATTGTATTTTATAAATATTTTATTTACTGTTTTGTAGAAATGAACACGTTTGTAACATTCATTCAATATATGCCTTAACTATTAACAAATCTGTAGCATTTTTAAGAACCTATTAAGAATAAAATCTTCCAGTTGCAGATACAAAACATCAATACAGTAATGTAATATAATAAACAGTGACATTTTTTAATTAATCATGTGACATAAGTATTGATCCTCAACATTTTTTATTATAATAATTTATTTATAAAGCCCTTAAAACAACCACAGCTGCAACAAAGTGCTACACATATAAAATAATGTTAACTAATCATCACATCTTCTCTACTCTTTTTTTAATTAATTATCTTTCACATATTTTATCATTACTTCTTTCAAGAGCTCCACACCTGAAAATATGATGAATGTGAATCCATCCTGCTCAAAGCTGCGCTGAGATTCTTCTGTCTGTTGTGAGCCACCAGGGAGCTAGTTAGCATTGAAGCTAGCGTGTTAGCTGATGAAGTGTCGCTCCTCGTTGCGTTTTGCTGTTGCTACAGCCACTAATGAGACACAGACACACTTGTCTTTCAACACTGTAAAAGACCTTTTCCTCCCAGTCACTGTCACCTATGTTTTAAGTAGCTACTTACTGGAAGTTAATAGTTTGTGCTGCAGCTCACTCCCATCCAGCGGCTCCGCGTGAACCTGTGACTCCGGTGCTTTTGTTGTTCCTTGTAAACATTGGACAAAACCATTTGCCAACAGAGAAGGGGGGGGAGGGGGACAAAATTTCCTTTTTTTCCCTTAGAATAATGGCAAATTTCTCTCTTTTTTTGCCTTTTTATATTTATATTGTTTAAAGACACGGTTTCCTTTATTGAATTATTGGGGGGGACAGATCTATATTTCCCCAAGATTGGGGGGGTCCGGACCCCCCGACCCCCCCAGGATCTACGCCTATGCCTGATGGTGTAGGGTGGGTGAACATCAGTTTGAAGAGCTGTTCTTGGAACAGCTTCACTCATCAATGCTAATGCTATGTTGCTAATCTCTGATCCAACTCCGCCCTGAGCTCTGCAGGGGGAGTGACCTTCTCGGGGGAGTGGCTCCACTTTTATATTCAGGGAGGAGATGATGTTACGTCACAACTGAGCAGACACGTCACAACTGAGAGTTAGAACAAGTAAGAAAATTAAGGTGCAAAAACCTCTGTTCAATCCATAGGAGTACCGTAAACACGTTTTTAGACCAAATATTGCCGATTTTAACTAATACGCAAAAATACATTAAAATTAACACAGAAATAGTGCTATGAAACATTTTAAACACATTCTAGGGAGTTTATCAGCTAAAAATAGTTAAATTTCGGTTTAGTTTCACTTTAAGAATTTCAGTATAGCCACTCAGAAGTGCCCAATGATACATGACATATCATTAGACACGTAATTGATTACGTTAAACGGCAGTTAAATGCTTCTGTAACAATCTTTCTGTATGCAGTGCTAATTACATTTGCTTATCCAGCAAATTAATGTTTAAGTTTGTTTATGTTTATGTTTACAAATTTGTTCATTTTTTTTACAAAAAAAAACACAATACAAGACAATCCCATAAATGATAATGTACAAAATATATAAAAAATGAAAGGTAGCAGAAAGAAGAAAAAATCTTATATATGCCCCTTTTTTCAAACAATCAGTTTAAACAATAATAATCTTCCAGTAACAGTACAAAATAAATAACTCTTTCTAATTTTCTAACTACTACAATACACATTACGCTATTTCATATATATATTTTTAACAAATTCGTTTTGATCATTTTCTTAAATGTAAACATGGACTTGGCATTTTTAACTACATTCTCCAAGCCATTCCATAATCTAATTCCCTGGATTGAGGTAGAACGTCCCTTCAAACTAGTTCTGAATTGTGGTTTTACAAATATATCTGTCCCCTTAAGATTATAAGAACTTTGTCTTTTAACAAAATGCATTTGGATATTTAAAGGTAATGCGTTATTCTGAGCCCTATACATAACTGATAAAATATTATAATCTACCAAATCATGGAACTTCAATAACTTCAGTTGATAAAATAATGTGCTTGATGGATGACAGTAATGTTTTCTAGTGATAATTCTTACAGCTCTTTTCTGTAATACAAAAATAGACTTTGTAATTGTTTTACACGCTTTTTCCCAAACATCAATACAATAGATTAAGTGTGGAACAATGATTGTGTTATACAACAAATACAGAGCTTTATCATTCAATAGGTCTCTGACTTCGTACAGTACTGCAATCGATTTAGCTGTTTTTATTCTTACAGAATTTATGTATTGTTTCCATGTCAGTTTGTCATCAATAATAACACCCAAAAACTTCACCTCACTCACTCTACAAATCTCAACACCCTCAATTTTGAATGGAACATCAACAGTTTTCTTTTTATTACTGAATATCATGTAATTAGTTTTTTCTAGATTTAATGATAATTTATTGATTTTAAACCAAGTTTGTATTTTGACAAATTCTGTCTTTATCAATTCCAACATTTGTTCTATATCTTCACCTAAACAGAAAAATGTGGTATCATCAGCAAAAAGTACACATTTAAGGAGTCCTGACACATTTACCAAGTCATTCACATATAAAATAAATAGCTTTGGTCCAAGTACAGAGCCTTGAGGAACTCCACATGTGATATTACAGAGGTCAGATCTTACATCCTTTATCTGTACAAACTGTTTCCTATCTTTCAAATAGCTAGTAAATACCCACTGTAATGCTGGTCCTCTAATACCATTGTTCAATTTTTCAAGGAGAATGGTGTGATCAATAGTATTGAATGCTTTTTTAAATAAACAAAACTACTGACACAATATTGTTTTTGACCGACAGCAGTAGTTATTTGTTTCATTAATTCCATGAGAGCCATTGATGTAGAGTTTTTTGCTCTAAACCCATACTGACTGTTGCTTAGAATGTTTTGTTTATCTATAAATTGATCTAGTCTGTTCACAAATAGATTTTCAAGAATTTTTGAAAACTGTGGTAAGGATATAGGTCTATAATTGTTGAACACACATTTATCACCATTTTTAAAATAGCTACTTTCATATTATCTGGAAATATTCCTGTTGAAAATGATAAATAACATATACTGTACTGTATATGTAAACGGCTCAATAACATGACTCATTATGTCCTTTACAAACATCATATCCATATCCACCCAGTCCTTTGATCTCTTGTCTGTAAGATTTTTTACTACATTCATTATTTCCTCTTTGTCAGTTCCATTTAGAAAAATACTGTTGGCACAACCTGTAATTGAATGGCTCACATTATTATCTACTTTTGGTATTTTAGCTGCAAGGCTTGATCCAACATTCACAAAATATTGATTACCGGTAAATCCATTTACAATTTCATTTTCATCATGAATCTCATTGTTGTCCTTTACAAAATATTGTGAAATACCAGTTTTGACTTTATGATTCTTCAGAACACTATTCATTACTCGTCATGTTGCTTTCATATTACCATTACTGTACTTTTATCTAATAATTTACTATAATATTCTTTCTTATGTTTCCTTATAATCCCTACTTATTTATTTTTATACTTTTTATATTTTTCTTCAGCAATTTCAAGAAACATGAATACAATTTTTTTTTTTTTACAAGCATTTCTCAACCCTTTTGTCATCCATGGTTGGTCAACAATATTTATTTTTGTGTAATTTTTTTGCACACAATTCTTTTCATACAGAGCTTGTAAGATATTCATAAACTCATCATATGAGATATGATCTGTTCACATCATCAACATACACGTCATTCCAGTCTTGTTTATCTAGATCCTCTTTTAATTTTCCAAAGCCTTTTTTGATGTGTTTATCTTTTTCTTCATTGTAACTGCTTTTGTGATGCTTTGATCATTTTTATAGATTGTGAAAACTGGTAAATGATCACTTAAGTCGCTCATTAAAATACCACCTATCACATCCCCATTTGTTATATTGTGAAAATATTATCAATTATTGTGGCACTATGAGTTGTAATTCTTGTTCAACTGATACAGATTTAAACTATACATTGAATTTATAAATGTACTGATGTTATTTGAATCTGTTTTATTTCCCAGATCAATATTAAAGTCACACAAAAACCTTTTTTTATTAAAACTCTTTTCCAATAGCTCCAAGATTTTATCAGTGAATATTTCTATATTTGATCCTGGTGATCTATATACACAACTTATTATTGTTTTTATCATTCTTGTTTATTATTTCTATTGTTATAATTTCCATAATATTATCAACAATTATTGACATTTCGCTAATTAATTTACATTTTATTTCATTATTAACAAATATAGCGACTCCACCACCCCTTTTATTATTTCTGTTCATATGATATAATTCATATCCTTCGATGTGAATATTATTTGTGTTTTCATCATTGAGCCATGTCTCTGGCAGTGCTATTAAAGTAAAACTTCTGTTTAATTGTTTTAAGTAATCTGTTATCTTGGATATATTTGCATTTATACTTCTACTATTGAAGTGAATAATAGAGAGATTTCCATTTGTCATATCAATGTCATTAAACTGCTCTTCATTATAATATTTGCTATCTTTTATTACAGGAAAAAAAATTGCATCAATCACATCTTCAACATTATATATTTTAGGTTCTGAGTCTTCGTATGTTGTCATATTTTAATGTATTTGTTCATTTGACTATATATTATGTCCATTTTGTGTGTGAGTTGTTTCACTGATTTGCAATTTGTCATCTCCTGAGTTCATCCAAGTTTTTCCAGATCCTTCAGCTCTTTTATCATTTTAGCCTGGGGCCCTTCATGTGTTTTGATAAAGATGTTTCCATTTCTTGTCCATGTTGATGCAATTTTTTTCTGTTTTTTTAACAACCTTGCCTCACGTGCAATATTTCCATTTTTTTTTTAGATGTTCTTTTATGTAAACGTTTGTTCCCTGCAGTTTTTTTGCTTGCATAAGTCTGTACTTACTACTTAATACGTGATCATGTTTTGCTTTGACACAGTTTTATAAAATCTATAACATGGTTTTTAATACAAACTGTTGTGCACATTTTGATGTACATTTATTCAAATGTAAGCATCAGAGAAATTTGGAAATGTTCAATATGCTTTTAAATCAAAATAGACAATTACATTGAACTAACCAGTGTACTTTGTTTTCTAAGCACAGTATATCCACTACAAATATGTAGACTACACCACTGAGTTCGGGTATCTTCCTTTTGCTGCCCAGATGTAGAACAAACAGACTGAAAAACTCATTCATCCCTGCAGCGATCGTGCTTCTCAACGAACAGTGATGATCTGTTATTTTAATGTCTTGTCTGGTCTGGATGTTTTAGGTGTCTACTGATTGAAACAAATTGCCCCTCGGGATACTGAAGGTTCTCGAACTGAAAACCTTGTGTCAGGATCTGTGTTTCTTGTTTGTTCATAGTCTGCTTAGTGTTTTATGGTTAGATTAGTTTATGTTCAGTTCCATCCATCCATCCATCTTCTTCCGCTTATCCGGGGTCGGGTCGCGGGTGTAGCAGCCTAAGTAGGGAGGCCCAGACTTCCCTCTCCCCAGCCACTTGGAGCAGCTCCTCCGGGGGAATCCCAAGGCGTTCCCAGGCCAGCCGAGAAACATAGTCCCTCCAGCGCGTCCTGGGTCTTCCTCTGGGTCTCCTCCCGGTGGGACATGCCCGGAACACCTCACCAGGGAGGCGTCCAGGAGGCATCCTAACCAGATGCCCGAGCCACCTCAACTGGCTCCTCTCGATGTGGAGAAGCAGCGGCTCTACTCCGAGTCCCTCCCGGATGACTGAGCTTCTCACCCTATCTCTAAGGGAGAGTCCAGCCACCCTGCGGAGAAAACTCATTTCAGCCGCTTGTATCCGAGATCTTGTTCTTTCGGTCATAACCCAAAGCTCATGACCATAGATGAGGGTGGGAACGTAGATCGATCGGTAAATTGAGAGCTTTGCCTTTTGACTCAGCTCTCTCTTCACCACGACAGACCGGTACAGCGCCCGCTTCACTGCGGACGCTGCACCTATCCGCCTATCGATCTCACGCTCCAGTTTTTCCTCATTCGTGAACAAGATCCCGAGATACTTAAACTCCTCCACTTGGGGCAGGACCTCCTCCCCGACCCGGGGAGGAGGTCCGGTTGTTCAGTTCGGTATGTTCAGTTATTTAGGTTATTTAGGTTTTCATTTGATCAATTATTTGTGTTAAAAAAATTGTTTCCCTGTAAGTTTATGCTGCTCTGACATCCTTCTTGTTTTGTTTTAAAACAAAGTTTGGTTAGAATTCCTCAAACCTCTACAAGTCGTGACACCTTGAGCATTTTGTTTTGGAAATTTGTATTTTATTTTTGCAACCTGTTGTCTAGACTTGTTCAGTCCACATGGTACAATAAGCTCAGATGGAAAGAAGGTACTCATGATGGAGTTCACAGCATCGTGGACATGCGGCCTTTAGAGGAACGGCCCTCAACTTTCATATCTTTGTGCCACTTTTCATTATTCCTGATCATTAAACTGAACCCACGGCTGCAGATTTAGGAGATAAGACAAAGACGCTCTGAGACGTGATGAGGTTTGCAGCTTTTCAAATGTGCCTAAACCTCCTTTATTACGGGTGTCTTTTAGAAGAGGCGTCTGTGACGTGCTGATCCTCTTTAAGGCAGCAGTCTGGATTTAGGTAGTGATAACCATAATCTCGTTTGGCAGTGAGGCAGAGAAACTCCTCTGAACGCTCGGTAGAAGTTTAACCTCAAACCCTGCAGCGAAGGAGGAAAACGAGCCAAAGCTTTCCAGCTTCCTGAGCAGGATGGGGAACACGAAGAGTAGCGCTTTGTCAAAGGAGCTCCTGGAGGACCTGAAATCCAACACCAAATATACCGAAGCTGAGCTGTGCACCTGGTACCAGTCCTTCCTGAAGGAGTGCCCCGGGGGGAAGATCAGCAAGGAGCAGTTTGAAGGCATCTACGCCAGCTTCTTCCCAGGCGCCGACCCCACGGCGTACGCTCGGCACGTCTTCAGGAGTTTTGACAGCAACGCAGACGGCACTCTGGACTTCAAGGAGTACATCGTTGCGCTGCACCTCACCTCCGGAGGAAAGACTCTGCAGAAGCTGGAGTGGGCCTTCGCCTTGTATGATGTGGACGGCAACGGAACCATCAGCAAAAACGAAATCCAAGAGATTGTTAGGGTACAGTACTTCTGATTCATTTCAAAATGCCTGTTTTACCTTTGATAACATGTAGATTCATCTAAATTAGAGCTTGAATTTATTTTACCTGTTATACAGCACTTAGAGATTTTTATTAATGAAAAGTGCGGTATAAATTGAATTCATTATTATTATTATTATTACTCAATGTTGAAAGTCTCCTGTAAGAAGATTCAAAGTGTTTAATTCAGCAGCTAAATAAATGGTTGATTTGGAAGCCTAAGCTGATAGCTTAACAGTTCATTTGTGATGTGTGCCTTTGTGCAGTCATTGTTTGTGCAAAAAATAGCTACGGTACATGAGTTAGCATGCAGTTAGCATAGATTTTTCAAAATTTATTTCTGCATCTGTTTTTATAGTCAATATTTAACATGATCCCCATCGAGGACCAGAAGAATCTCCCCGAAGATGAAAACACACCAGAGAAGAGGGCTGAAAAGATCTGGGCGTTTTTCAGAAAGAAGGAAAATGGTACCCCGATGCTGTAAGAAATCAGTGCCTCTTTGACAAATCAATAAAATGTTAAATGTTTTGTGTTGTTTGCAGATAAAATCACAGAAGGAGAGTTCATTCAGGGTGTGATGGACAACAAGGACATCCTGCGTTTGATACAATACGATGAGCCACAGAAAATCAAAGACAAGCTGAAAGAGAAGAAGCAATAAACGGAACTTTTCCTGTAATTTTGATGTTTTGTTGGTTCGTTTATGTTTTAACTTGTTGCGAACACGTCTGTCTGAGCTTTGTTGGAATGCTGATTTAATTTTGTTCCCAGAAAAGCAACAAGGTCTTTTTGTCTAATAAAAAAGAATAACAGCAAACTGACTGAGCTGGATGATGGATGTGAAGATGCACATTTAATACAATTCTTAAAGAGTTGGTCCAAACTTTGTGACAATGATTAACCGTGTCCTCTGACCCATCCACTCAGCAGCTCATCAACAGTCCAATTAGTCCGAGCTCATGTTTTCACACTTGTTTTCATTCATTACATTAATTGAGACGAAGTCAGGGCAGGAGCTCCTTATGAGGGGAATTAGGCTCAGGTTAACAATCCGCCTGTTTCAGCTGATCCGATTAGGAGCTGAAGGTCAGCCGAGACAAACAGCCTCAGTACCCGAGTGCCCACTCAGGATAATAAGGACTTGACACGAAGAACGAGCCCCCACGTCTACAAAGTACCATTAGTTGGTTTTATTCAATGAAGTGCAGCTCAGATCACACTGACACAGTTCCGTCTTTAATTTTAACTCTCTTGGTAATTTACCTGATAAAGCCGGTCCACTCGCAGATATTTGAGGAAATAATGTGTTTATAACATTAAAATTATGCCTTCAGTGACTGATGAGAAAAAAACATAACATAAAAAATAATTGTATTTTTACCTTGTGCTTTGGTGGTGTTGGTTTTAGTTTTCCAAAACTGTTCATCCTTAAAACTGACGTTTATTAAACTGAAATTTAAAGTCAAGATTAGTTGTTTGAGTTTTAATAAACCATGTACCTCTGAGTAGAGTGATCCTGAACAAATGGGAAGGAATACAGCTTTTGCAGACTCCACCCCCTCCCTCTCTGCTGTGCTTTGGCTCATAAGATGGAATCTGCAAAAGTATAATCACTGGGGTTGATCGGTTGTTATGACTCAAAATATGACCTTTCGTGTTACTGAAGTGAAGAGGGGGAATCAGATTTGTGAAAAAGTTTTCATTTAAATGAAAAAATTCCAGTTGAAGGCAGAAATCTCCATGGCTGACATCAGGGACTGGATCAGTGGCGGCCTGTGAAATGTCCACCATTGTGGGGGCTATTTCTCAAAAAAGAAAGAAAAAAAAAAGAAAGAAAAAAAAAAAAAGTTCCAAGTTCAAATCGTGTTTATTTATCAAATGCAGATTAACACAAGGTCAACAGTACAATTAAATGCTCAGGATGAGAAGAACCAATTTGACTCACTAAAACAGCAAAGAACAAACAAAATGGCTATATGTTTGTATACTGTAAAGTAAGTTTGATCATGTATTTATTTGTACAGTGTACATATATCAGGTGTATCCAGGGGCGGCCGGCCGATAGAGGGCACCAGGGTGCCGCCCCACTGTATCTTCTGGACCATTTTACATTGAAAACTTAAAAAAATAATAAAAATGAAATAATAAAATAAAAATATTTCGAAATATATGCATATACGTTTTTAGTTGTGTAGGATAAATAGTTTATGAGTTATATTGTTTGTTTCAAAAAAACGATTTCTGATTGATGATGTATTTCCGGTTTGGGACGCTCTTATCTTATCCATTCACTCTCGCTATAACTGGCGCATGCATACTTATGCCACGACGTTACAAAACATTGGGATGATGCTGGGTGCATTTTTCTACACCCTGGACAGTCCAACATGAGCTGTACATGCAGAACAATGTACTTCCGGTCCAGTCTTTTATTTTTATTTTTGTCTGGGGTTACAGAGCTGTGCAGTGACTCAAGCAGGCTTGCTCAGGTACGTTTTAAATAATTAAAAGCCCTTTATCTAATATCTATTTTCATTTCTGACTGATATGCCTCTCAGATATTAGATGGCTCTGTGAAAAAAGCCTTCAGCAACATACTTGCTATGGGAATTGTGCCCCCGCGCGATTACCTGAAGGAATATACTCACGCCTTTACGGATAGGGCATCACCGCCGTGCCAGAGGCCCCGCCTTTTGGGTACTTAAGCAGCTGATGCCCATCCATCTTTCTCTTTTTTGCCCTTCACCTCGCAAAACCCGAACTACCTCTTCGCGGGACTTCCCTGTTGCTTCATCGCTCAACTTGAGGTGAGCTTGCTCCCTGCATAGAGTGCACAGAGAATTATTTCTGCGTATTGCTGGACTAGCGAAAGCTAGTCCGGCACTTTTCTCTTAAACCCAAAGTATTTTTCTTCTCCTCTCTCTACAGATTGCTTCGCTTGACGGCGCTAACTACGCCACAATAAAAAAGCTATTTCGCTAACTCCTAGCGAGCTAGCCAGCAAAAGCGACGCGACGGAGGAGACAATTCAAGAAAAAAGAAAAAAGGATTCTGGAAGGACTCGCACGCCTTATCTCGAACATGCCTCCGGAGAAAGGAAAGCGAAAGGCGAGACTTCCAAGGAAAACCAGCGGGACGGCAAGCCCAACTTTGTGCGCTTGTCCCAGTGGATGCGGTTTCTCCCTCGCGGCGACGGACACCCACGAGGCCTGTCCAGTCTGCCTGGGAATGCTTCACGCAAAAACAGCACTGGATACGCCCGACTTTTGCCCACACTGCAGCCTCATGATGGATGCGGTGCTGCGGAATCGGGTTGACCTCGTCGCCAAAGCCATGGGCAATTCAGCAACACCAGCGGATGCGTACACCACGGAGCCCCTCACTCCCACGCCAGAGCTCGAGAACATGGCTCTACATAACAGCACACGAGTCAAATGGGACGACAGCCCTGACGTGCTGGCTCCTATGGTGGACCTAACAGTCGAGTTCGACACCCGAGGCATGATGAACGAGGAAGAGATCTCGATTTCAGCCTCGGGCGAATTTTCAATGGAGGAAGCAGACGTGGAACTGGAGGATCAGGGTGAAGATCTCTCCCAGACCCTGGTACCTGTGCTCCCAGAAACCGACTTTTCCATCCCTGCTCTGTTTGACTTGTGCCACAGAGCAGCAGACGCATTGCACATCCCATGGCCCGAGCCTCCGCCTCGCCAACAGGTCACGAGGCTGGCAGGAAACTATTTTTACTCGAAGCAGCAGGCCGCCATGAGGCAAAGGATGCCCATATTCCCGGACTTCCTCACAGAACTAACTCACACCTGGGCTCAGCCAAGAGCCCCCATGCTCCTTCCCCTCTCACAGTTCCTCGACGTCGACGGGATGGATGAGGTGGGAATAGCTAACGTGCCTCAAATTGAGGACACACGAACGTCTCACCTGGCTCCTAAGTCATCCGGAACAAAACCAACTCTCCCCAGCAAGGCTTGTCGAGCTTCAGCGTCTCTACTCGAGAAGTGCTACAGAGCTCAGGGACTCGCGGCGCGTGCCATGAACGCGTCCGCGATGATGCAGGCTTACCTAGCGGAAAAGCTGCAACAGCTGCAGGTAACAACGGACAAGCAGGCGGCCGCCGACTTTCTGGACGAAGCCCGCAGAGCAACAGACTTTGTGCTCCGTATGATGGGGACAGCTGCTGTTGCCCAAGGCAGGGGCATGGCGGAAGTGGTCATCGCGATTCGCCACCTGTGGATGACTTTAACGGATCTCCCTGAGGGACAAAAGGTGCCCTTTCTCCACCACTCGATAGAGCCGACGGGATTATTTGATAAAGCTTTGGAGTGAATTCAGACCAATCTGGACCAAAGACCTAGACAGGCGGAAGCTCTCCGGGTGGGCATTCCCCGGAGAAGCTTTGCCCCCCAAGGGAGTGCTGGAAGCAGACCTGCACAGTCTCGACACCACTCGGCAACGCGTGCCCCACCGCAGAAGCAGCCAGCATACGAGGAGGAGCACTGGCAGAGACCCCCGCCGGGCCAACCTCGCACAGAGCACGCATGGAGCAAAAACAGGTTTGTTCCCCGCCAGGCGGCCAAACACAGGGCCTCCTTGGTGAACCGAGACACCAGACAAAAATGTGCCTGATGAACCAGGTCCACGTTCCCACATTACACAATCACCCGCCCACGTGGTACTGGGAATGATCCCTTCATGTCCAGACTTTACTTATAACACGGTACAAAAAGCTGGTGTATCTATCGAATGCACAAATCATGCTCTCTCTGCTGTGAGTGACATAGAATCATGTACGTCATTGCACATAAGCACGAATAAAGCTCACGAAACAGCTCCTCTCTGTTTTATTGACTCTCAAAAAAAAAAACACAAAATAACTTCAGCAGAACAGGTCCCTCTGGCATGCCAGCCATCATAAAGGGAGGGGGGCATTTTTCCCCCCTCCCTCATGGCCCATGGGGTATTAGCCTAATCAATAAACCCCAGCAGGGTGCCTCTGATTCGTCTGCAGTAAGCAGACACAGAGGCGTCTTCAAGCACCCCCCACACCCCTCACGGAGACAGGTGAGGAGGGTCACGTGCTCAAGCCCTCGCTCCATTGTGAACGATGGGGCAACCAATACACTAACCAGACAAACACGTGACATGTCCGCACCTCAGGGAGGCATGCCGACAGAATCTAACGATGGGGGGCTACATCAGATGTCCTCAGGCAGCCACAAGCTTCACACCTTCACAGCAGCAATTGTGTTCAAGCTGCTGTGGATAGAAACAAATCAGAGTTGAATCAGATCTCTCTTCCTGTTTTTCGAAGGGGACTAGGCTCTTTATCACCAAATAATCTGAAGTCTGCCAAACCAAAAGGAACATCTCCACATTCTCACGTTGCAGCTGCCCCTTTGTTATTAATGAGGGACACGCAATGTCCAAGCAGTAATCAGACAGCACGTGACCTCCCTCTCTATGCTGATCCAGCTCTGCTTTCAAACAAAATTCTCCCAACAGGTGAAACACAGACCCCGGTCGGTTTACCTGGTGCCGACGCTCTATTAAAGCCAAGGACCAGTAAACTGGACCACTCCAGAAAACGGATTGGAGTCAGGAGATCTGCTCGTTTACAAAACTCGCAGTTTCCTAGTCCCATGACCCCAAACTTGGAGGGGGGAAATAGACTTTCTGCTCCAATCCTGTCTAATAAGGATGACAGGTTACATCTGCCCTCAATTACCCCTGAGCAGAGCAGCCTGGGGGCACATCGGCAAGAAGGCCTTCTTCCCAACTTGGTTGACCCCCAGGGGTTCACAGCCTCTGTCACCAGAAGGGGCAGTCCAGCCACTTAGGCCAGGAACTGTCAAAAGTCTCAGCTTGTTGGCAGAAAAGAGCAAGTTGATAGCGTCAGGCCTGTCGGAAAATGTGGTAAAAATCATACAAAATGCCCGTGCTATGTCAACATAGTCTCTATACGCACAAAAGTGGCGTATTTTTGAAGCCTGGTGCTTAGAAAGAAATATTATTTCTTATGCATGTGACTTAGCTCAGCTCCTGACTTTCCTTCAGGACTTACTGGAAAAGGTCGTTCTTATTCAACAATTAAAGTTTTCCTATCAGCTATTTCAGCCTGTCACGAAGGCTGGGGACATAGGACACCTGGAGTGCATCCAATCATAATAAGATTTATGAAAGGTGTGCTTCGGACTAAACCACCCAGCAAGATCCTGACCCCTGGTTGGGATCTTGGCCTGGTCCTGGGGACTCTCTGTGACCCCCCATTCGAGCCACTGGGCGAGGTTAAGATAGATTTATTATCTTATAAAACCACTCTACTCCTGGCACTTTGCTCGGCGAAACGCGTGGGTGACCTCCATGCATTGTCTGTACATCCAATGTGTACCAGATTCGCCCCTGACGGGTCAAAGGTCACACTAAGGCCTAATCCCGCATACACTCCCAAGGTCTTGACTTTGAACCACAGGAGTCTAGACTTTGATCTCTCCTCCTTCCCACCTGCTCCTGTCCTTACTCAGGAACAGGAAAGGTTGAAGGCTCTCTGCCCCGTGAGAGCTTTACGCACTTACATGCAGAGAACAGCCAAATGGAGAAAAACAAACCAACTGTTCATCTACTTTGCAGCACCTGCTACCGGGAAAGCCCTATCAAAACAACGCCTCTCACATTGGGTGACTGAGGCCATTAAAAGAGCGTACAGTAGCAAAGGTCAACAGGTGCCCTCTGGAGTGCACGCTCACTCCACTCGGGGCTTGGCCACTTCTTGGTCATTGTTAAAGGGTGTACCAGTTGCAGACATCTGCACTGCTGCAAACTGGAGCTCATTAAACACTTTTGCAAAGCATTACAGTTTGGATGTTACTGCGTGTGACATCACTCAGGCTGTCCTTTCTAACTCACAGTAGAAAGTAGCCTTGAGATGTCTGCTGGTCAAGGGCAGACGTTCACTCTAGCATGCATTTTACTGAGCATTTCAAAGGGCGTGAATGGATTACGTTCCCATAGCAAGTATGTTGCACCGAGAGACCAGACTGAAAGGGAACTGAAAGTTATGCACCATAACTCATGTTCCCTGAAGGAAGGGAACGAGGTGCAACATATCTGGCCCTTTTCAATGCTGAAAGCTCGGTGAAGTGCAATTTTGGAGAAAGATGGATGGGCGTCAGCCGCTTAAGTACCCAGAGGGCGGGGCCTCTGGCGCGGCGGTGACGCCCTAGCCGTAAAGGCGTGAGTATATTCCTTCAGGTAATCGCACGGGGGCGCAATTCCCATAGCAAGTATTTGCACCTCGTTCCCTTCCTTCAGAGAACATGAGTTATGGTGCATAACTTTCAGTTTGTTTTTGTTTGTTTGTGGAGTTAGGTTGCCAGTGCAGGTTATTGTACAGTATTGGACTCTGACAGCGGGTTCGGATGTTGTCAGTCGAATGTTCCAGGAACTCGTCTTAAACGCAAAGGTGACAGGGCCTTCTCTGTAGCAGGCCCAAGATTCTGGAACGAGTTACCTCTTCTCGTCAGACAGGCCCCCCTCCCTCTCGGTTTTCAAATCCCGTTTAAAGACTCACTACTATTCCATTGCTTTCAACACCAGATGATCTGTGTTTGGTCGTTATATTTATTATCTGCAACGTTTTTATGTCTATTTTTTTGTTTTTTTACTTCATTTTGTATGTTGCCTATGTGTTGCCTGTTGTTTGTTTGTTTGTACAGCACTTTGGTTGGCCTTGTTGCTGTTTTAAGTGCTCTATAAATAAAATGGTATGGTATTGATAAGGAATTTGAAAGTTTGATATGTTAATCAGCTGCTCCCAGTTGTAAGAAAACACCTTGTTGTCATAGTTACGCATCATAACAAATGTCCAAAAGTAAAAATGTTTCAGTAAAAATCCTTCCAGCTGCACAGCATCCGATACCCGAGGAAACAACCATCCAAAAAGTGATTTACATCCAGAAAAAGGGGAAATAAAGTTTTCAAAAGCAAACTCTCGGAATGAATGGGATCATCTGTCCATCATTCATCCATCCATCATTCCATCCATCATCTATCCATCCATCCATCTATTCATCATCATCCTCCATCCAACCAGCCATCACTCCATCCATTTATCCATCATCCATCCATCCTCCATCCATCCATCATCCATCCTCCATCCAACCATCCATCACTCCATCCATTTATCCACCCATCCAATATATTTTTACAGGTTTATAAAGTGAACTTTGTATGGTGTTAGATGTGTTGTAGTTGTGGAGGACGTATAGGTTTAATTTGATGGACTGTTTGCTCTTTCAGAAAGCGTTCAGTGACAGATGCAGCATCTCTAAAGCCTCGGCCTCCCAGTCCAGTTACGTAATGACACACTGCTCCGTTTAATTTTCAGAGGAGATTTATTTTGCACACTGCATTGCTCAGTTCACAATCTGGACAGAGGTCACGTATGATCAAACATCCTTAAAACGTTGGATTTGATGTAAACATTCACCACACAGGGACCGTAAACTCAAATGTTACATCATTAGGAAGCGAACAGGACACGACACCAACACACAGAGATGAAACAACAAATACCCAGATACCTACAACCTGCACAGGTTAAAGCAAAGTCTTCTTGTAGCACAATAAAACATCATGATGGGGTTCCATGAGATTGATGCACGTTTGTCTGCAGGCAATGGATTCTTCTTTGGAAAAACCAAGAAAAAAATGAAAACAACCGTAAACAAAGCAGAGAAATGTAAAGACAACAGACGCACGCACATGTAAACACAGACACTGAGTGCACATGCAGGTTTTATACTTTGGAGCTGGTTTTTGCTTCAACAGAACCCCCCCCCCCCAAAAAAGAAGCCAGTTGTCTTTCTTTGTCAACACACAATTTGATTAAACACCACCATAAAAATATTCCCTGCACGTTCACGGAAAACAAAACCAACAACGGAGTACAGTGCAAACACTTGTCGGTCTGCGGCTCGGCAAAATACATCCATCTAATATGTACAAATGTACACAGATGAAGAGAATATATCGAGTAAATTCCAGATATATTAACCGTTAGGCACTAAAAGGTGTTTCAGCGTAACTTGGACCACCTTTTTTACTCCAGACTGATCCCAAACGGACCCTGGCCTAAATCTGATCCGCTAAGAATCGACTCCAAAACACTGAGAAAGTTCTGAATCAGTGAGGTTACCGGATGTAAAGCTGTACATGTTTTTACTTTTTATATAGAGAGAGTCTTTGAGGAAGTTGCTAAACTAAATACAAGGTATCAACGTGTGCAAATTCAACCAAAGACACGAAACGACCATCAGGTTTCCATAGACCGAGCAGCTTTCATGTCCAAAACATGCATTTCCACCAAAATGGAACAGCAAAGCAAAACGACAAAATATGAAAATATATTCATCGTTACATCTGGGTGTGCTTCAGCATCCGTATCTAAAATAAAGGTCAAGAATCAGACGTCAGTTTTCTGTTTGATTTGCTCAAACATGAAAAACTAAATTAGAGTTTAAAAGACACTGAATTCTTTTTTTAACAATTTACAACAGTGAACAGCAGAGTATGTTAAATGGCATTCAGTAAGCTCATGTTGGTTATGACAGGGGAACATGCTGGTACTTTGACCCGTTTCCTGGTTTCTGGACTCTTCTGGACCTTCTGGTCCTTGTGATTCCAGTCAGAGAGGATGAGCGCGCCTCAGGTCTGAACATGCACCAACCACGATAAGTTCTGTGGACGTGCGGTGATCCTGGTACCAGGTGGGGATCGCCTATATGTCCATGTCCACGGGCCGGACCTCGCTGGTTTTGTTCTCTTTCACCCACAGCTCCCTGTCTTTGGCTGGATCCACGCCCTGCAGCAGCTGGTCCACAGGCTCCACCGTCTGCAGACATGACAGAACCTCCGTAAACGTTGATATGACTTTATTCAGGTCAGAAGACGTTCGGAAAACATCATCAAAGCTTTTAACGAATTTAAATGTAAATCACCTGCTGCAGCTTTAAGACCCTCATTAAACCACAGCAAGGTCTGAACAGTCAAAGTTTGATCTTTGTCTAGTTTTACAAAATTACCTTACAAGAGCACATCATCGACAAACTACAAAACAATCTAGGACAAAGAAAAGCAGACCTTGTAAAACCTTTGACCTCTATTTGTCAACTTGACCTTGAAGCTGGGGGTGATGAAAATTGTACGTGACACTCTGTCTAGTGATGATGAATGTGAAGTTTTATTATCTTGAGCGGATCAGAAGTTTTGGACGAGGCGAGATACATTTTATGGACGACATGAGACCAGAACAAAAGACGTCCGCCTTCGTGCAAAATGAGAAAAAATGAAATGTCCCCGTGAACATCGGTTTTAGGACTTTAGTTTACTCCATCTCAGACTTCACAGCAGAACCATCGTCCAGAGTTTAAACGGGTCACATGTAGTTGGACTTTACACGACTGAACTTTAGGATCTTTGTAGACAGACGACGACGCCACGAAGCTCTGAGCTGTCGCATCGTCCCAAATCGTCTGCAGACTTTTCCCACAAGAGTTGTTGTAGACCTCAGTGATGTAGTCTGCATGATGCTCAGGTATATGGAGTATACCCACTAGAAAAGCTTAAGAATTTCAGTATACTTAAAAGTGCCCAGTGATGCATGTTATATCATTAGGCATGTGGCATTGATAGGTTAAACGGCAGTTAAACGCTTCCAACAATCTATCGGTAACTTTGCTATGATACTGTTTTATAACTACTATAACACATGTTTAATACAAAGCCAACTGTTGTACAACGTTTGTAGTTCATTTATTCAAATACAAGCATCAGAGAAATTTGGAAATGGTCAGTATGTTTAAAAATTAAAACAAATTGACGATTACATTGTACTAACCAGTACTTAGTGGCTTCCAAGCAAAGTATAGGCTACTACACAAATGTAGACTACAGCACTGGTATAAATGCAAAATGCTTTGCCTCCTTTCGTCACGAGTCTCCCTGCTGTAGGACTTTGGAATAATTAAGCTCAGAATATTCTCTTTAAAACTGGAAGTGAAGGAACGTCCAACAGTAAAACTCCGGAGGCACAAAAACTGGGGTCTTCTGCCGCTCTCGGTTCTGAAGGGTCCCAAAGATCAGACTTGCAGTTTTCACACAGCAGCCGTTTGTCTGAGGTTTACTTTTCAGTCTGTTTCTGTCTGTCTCGCTTGTCTGTGCTGCCAGGGAGTGAGAGACACAGGTGTGCGGTGCGGTTACCACGGTCACCATACGAGCCACTTACTGCAGCTTTAACATTTCTTTTCATCTCGCTTCTCTTATACACATCATCCATCAAACTGGCGGCCATCTTGTAATTTGTTGTTGTTCTCTCCGTTTGTTTGACTTCTAGCTCACTGATGATTTACAGCTTTTGTTCCCGGGTGGGCTTTTATAAAAGCTCAAATTGAATTTTTAAAATTTCTCCCATACTTTCTGGCAGTTTTTGTTGTTAATTGTGTGTCTTGTGAAGCTGTTTCTTTACTACGAACATTTTGTTTTATTCATCTTTAGATGCAGTAAAATATAAAACTAGAAAGTTCCTGGAGAAACGTTGACGGGGACTACCACGTTGCGGCCATTTTTGATTATTAATTTGACAGTTCTGTGTGTTGGGGATCACTCTCAGCTACCACCAAATCAATTTCAGCTCAACATCTCAAAGATTCACTGAGTTATAGACAATTTTATGTTCCCTTTCAGTTCGGTCTCTCGGTGCAACATACTTGCTATGGGAATTGCGCCCCTGCGCAATTATCTGAAGGAATACATTCACGCCTTTTACGGCAGGGGGCGTCACCCCGCGCCAGAGGTACCGCCTTTTAGGTACTTAAGCGACTGACGCCCCTCCAACTGTCTCTTTTTTGCCCTTCACCTCGCAAAAGCTGAACTACTTCTCTTCGCGGGACTTCTCTGCTCTCTGCTGCTCTATCGCTCAACCTGAGGTGAGCTCGCTCCCTGCACAGAGCGCACAGAGAATTTTTCCCTGTGTACTGCTGGACTAGCGAAAGCTAGTTCAGCACATTTCTATAACCTCAAAGTTTTTTCTTCTTATCTCTCTACAGGCTGCTTCGCTCGACGGCGTTATAACTGCACCACAACTGCTACCCCGGCTAACATCCTAGCGTGCTAGCCAGCGAAAGCAATACGACGGAGGAGACAGGTGAACAAATAAGAAAAAGGATTCTGGAAGGACTCGCTCGCCTTATCTCGGACATGCCTCCGGAGAAAGGAAAGCGAAAGTCAAAACTTCAAAAGAAAACAAGCGGGACGGCGAGCCCAACCTCGCGCGCCTGTCCCAGTGGCTGTGGATTTGCCCTTGCAGCGACGGACACCCATGAGGCCTGTCCAGTCTGCCTGGGTATATTTCATGCAAGACAAGCTCTGGATGCGCCCGATTCTTGCCCACACTGCAGCCAGATGCTGGATGCGGTGCTGCGGCATCGGGTGGACCTCGCGGCTAAGGCCATGGGAAGCTCAGCTGGTCCACAGGACCCAGACACTACGGAGACCCTCAATCCGACCCCGGAGCTCGAACACATGGATCTACACAACAGCATGCGCGTCGAATGGGGCGACAGCCCTGACCCGCTTGCTCCCATGGTGGACCTAATGGTCGAGTTCGACACCAGAGGCATGATGAATGAAGACGAGATCTCCATCTCAGCCTCGGGCGAATTTTCGGCGGAGGAACCAGAACTTGAAATCGAGGATCCGGGAGAGGACATCTCCAGGACCCCGGTACCTGTGCTCCCCGAAACGGACTTCTCCATCCCTGCCCTGTTCGACCTGTGTCACAGAGCTGCAGATGCGCTCAACATTGCCTGGCCGGAGCCTCCGCCTCGCCAACAGGTGTCGAGGCTGGCGGGGAACTATTTTTATTCAAAACAGCAGGCAACAACGAGGCAAAGGATGCCCGTGTTCTCAGACTTTCTCACGGAACTAACCCGCACCTGGTCTCAACCACGAGCGCCCATGCTCCTTCCTCTCTCACAATTCCTCGACGTGGAAGGCATGGATCAGGTGGGAATAGCCAACGCTCCTCAGATTGAGGACACACTGACGTCCCACCTAGCTCCCAAGTCATCAGGAACAAAACCGACTCTACCCAGCAAAGCTTGCAGAGCCTCAGCGTCGCTTCTCAAGAAGTGCTACAGAGCTGAAGGACTCGCAGCGCGCGCGATGAACGCGTCCGCGATGATGCAGGCTTACCTCGCGGAAAAACTCCAACAACTGCAGGTAACCTCGGACAAGCAAGCTGCTGCCGACTTACTGGATGAAGCCCGCAGAGCAACAGATTTCGTTCTCCGTATGATGCGGACAGCTGCTATGGCTCAGGGCAGAGGTATGGCGGAAGTGGTCATCGCGATCCGCCACCTGTGGATGATGCTGACGGATTTACCAGAGGAACAAAAGGTGCCTTTTCTCCACCACTCGATAGAAACGGAGGGACTTTTTGGTCAGACTTTGGAGCGAATCCAGACCAAGCTGGACCAAAGGCGCAGGCAGGCTGAAGCTATCAGGGTGGGCATTCCTCGTCGGAGTTTCGCCCCCCCCCCAGAGAGCCTGCTGGAGGCAGACCTGCACAGCCGCGGTACCGCTCGACGACGCGTGCGCCACCACAGAAGCGGACAGCATACGAGGAGGAACCTCGGCAGAGACCCCCGCCGAGCCAACCTCGCTCCAAGCACGCATGGAACAAAAACAGGTTTGTCCCACGCCAAGCGAGCAGGCATAGGGCCTCCTCGGCGAGCCGGGACACTCGTCAAAAATGTGCCTGATGATCCAGGCTCACGTTTACATTTTATACGACCTCCCGCCCACGTGGTAACGGGAATGGTCGCACCTTGTTCAGACTTTATTTGTAGCAAAGTACAAATGGCTGATAATTCTGTTGCATGCACAAACCATGCTCTCCCTGCTGTGAGTGACATTAAATCATGTATGTCGTTGCACATAAGCACGAATAAAACTCATAAAACAGCACATCCCTGTTTTATTGACGATCAAAAAAAAAACACCAACACAAATAATGTCAACAGTACGGGCCTCCCTGGCCTGTCAGCCGTCATAAAGGGGGGGGCTACATCCCCCTCCCTCACGGCTCATGCGTGCCAGTCTTTTCAATAAGCCCCATCATGGTGCCTCAGGACCTGTCTCCAGTGGACAGACCCAGAGGCGTCTGCAAACAGACCCTCCACCTTTCACGAAGACAGGTGGGAGAGGGCACGTGTTCCAGCCCCCGCTCCATGGTGAGCAATGGACCGGCTAATACACTAACCAGACGAACATGTGACATGTTCGCACCACAGGAGAGCACGTCGGATGCCCCAAGGCAGACAAAAATTTCACACTCTCAAGACAGTGGCTGTGATCATGCTACTGTGTGTGTAAGCAGATCGGAGTCGAACCAGAATTTTCCTCCTGATTTTGAAAGGAAACTGGGCTCCTTATCTACAAATGATCTTAAGTCTGCCGGTAACAAAGGACCATCTCCACATTCACATGTTGTAACAGGCCCTTTATTATTCATGAAGGACTCGAGCGGTTAAAGAGCAGCACGCGACTTTCCTCACAAAGCTGCATCAAACTTGCTCCCACACGACAGTATCCCACTGGGCGAGACAACAATTGGAGTTAGGAGATCTGCTCGTTTACAAAAACAGCAGCCCCTCAATCCAATAAATCCTGTTTTGGAGGGAAATAATAGCTTTCCTGTTCCGACTCAATCTAATAAAATTAATAGACTCCATCTGTCTTCGAGGAGACTCGATCAGGGTAGTCTGTTAACACATCAACGTGGAGGCCCACTCCCCAACCTGGTTGACCCTCAAAGGCTCACACAAGAAGTCGCAGTCCGGCCATTTAGGCCAGGAACTGGAATTAATTCCAGCCTGTTAGCTGAAAAGGACAGGCTGATGGCTTCGGGCCTACCAGAAAATGTGGTGAAAACCATACAAAATGCCCATGCCGGGTCAACACAGTCTCTATACGCACAAAAGTGGCGCATCTTCGAAGCCTGGTGCTCAGAAAGAAATATAATTTCTTATGCTTGCGACTTGGCTCAACTACTAACTTTCCTTCAGGATTTACTGGAAAAGGGTCATTCTTATTCAACGATTAAAGTGTTTTGCAGCTATCTTTGCCTGTCACGATGGCTGGGGACACAGGACTCCTGGAGCACATCCAATCATAATGAGATATATGAAAGGTGTGCTTCGAACCAAGCTACCCAGCAGAACCTTGACCCCTGGTTGGGATCTTGGCCTGGTCTTGGGGGCTCTTTGCGACCCGCCATTCGAGCCTCTGAGCGAGATTAAGATAGATCTTCTATCTTATAAAGCTGCTCTTCTCCTGGCTCTGTGCTCGGCGAAACGCGTGGGTGACCTCCACGTTCTATCTGTACATCCATTATGTACCATATTCGCCCCGACGGGTCAAAGGTCACCCTGAGGCCTAATCCCGCTTATACTCCTAAGGTCTTGACCTTCAACCATAGGAGTCTAGACTTTGACCTCTCCTCCTTCCCACCTGCCCCTGTTCTTACTCAGGAACAGGAGAGACTAAAGGCTCTCTGCCCTGTGAGAGCTTTACGCACTTACATACAGAGAATAGCTGAATGGAGGGAAACAAACCAACTGTTCGTCTGCTTTGCAGCACCTGCTACAGGAAAGGCCCTATCAAGACAGTGCCTCTCACATTGGGTGACGGAGGCCATTAAAAGGGCATACGGTAGCAAAGGTCAACAAGTGCCCCCTGGAGTACATGCTCACTCAACCTGGGGCTTGGCCACTTCCTGGTCATTGTTCAAGGGCGTGCCAGTTGCAGACATTTGTGCTACCGCGAACTGGAGCTCATTAAACACTTTTGTAAAGTACTACAGTTTGGATGGTACTGCGAGTGATGTCACTCAGGCTGTTCTTTCTAATACACAATAGAAAGTAGCTTTGAGATGCCTTCTGGTCAAAGGCAGACGTTCACACTAACAGGCATTTTACTGAGCATTTCAAGGGCGTGAATGAATTACGTTCCCATAGCAAGTATGTTGCACCGAGAGACCGAACTGAAAGGGAACTGAAAGTTATGCACCATAACTCATGTTTCCTGAAGGAAGGGAACAAGGTGCAACATAGCTGGCCCTTTTCAATGCTGAAAGCTCAGTGAAGTGCAATTTTGGAGACAGTTGGAGGGGCGTCAGTTGCTTAAGTACCTAAAAGGCGGTACCTCTGGCGCGGGGTGACGCTCCCTGCCGTAAAAGGCGTGAATGTATTCCTTCAGGTAATCGCACGGGGGCGCAATTCCCATAGCAAGTATGTTGCACCTCGTTCCCTTCCTTCAGGGAACATGAGATGGTGCATAACTTTCAGTTTTCTGAGGTAGCTGTGGCAGCCATCTTGAACCAAAATGGCTCCTAAAGTTAATCAGTTCTATGCATGTGATGATTGCTATGTGAGTTTAAAAGAACATCAGGTCACAGTAACAGATTCATGAGAAAAAGCGTCTAATGGGGCAAAAGCTTGGTTCAAACAGCTGCTGTGTAAAAACTATCAGGTCTATTGAACAAACTCTTGAACAGTTTGAACACAACAGACTGTTCTAGGGGTGCAGGAAAAAAAATCGATTTTTTAAAGCATCTAGATTCTTAGTCCTGGCGATTCAGAATCTAATTTTTACATTAAAACCCAAAAGATAAAGAAAATAAAACCATATCTCATAGTACTGTATATGAAAGAATACATAAAATGAAAGGTGGCAGAAAGAAGAAGAAATCTTATTTTCTCTGCCCCTTTTTTCAAAAACAAAACAAGTTCAAACATTCAATTCAAACAATAATCTTCTATAAGTAACAGAGCAAAAAGCTAACCTAATACTGGTTATTTAAGTTACAGAATTTAATGCATTCCTGTATTATTTGTTCCTATTTTTGGTATAAATATCAAACGATACAAAAAATTTGATACCATAAGGAACCTAAAATTATTGTTTTAAATAAATGTTCCATTTCGTTTACATTGTTGTTTAATCTTTTCAGCTTGTCAGTTACAAAATTGAAACTAAATTTATGACCATTTTAATAGAAAAATCGTTTCTGAATCAAAAATCGTTTCTGAATCGAAAAATCGATTTTGAATCGAATCGTGACACCAAAAATCGGAATCGAATCGATTCTCCAGACACAGAGATTTGCACCCCTAGACTGTTCACACTCGTTTTTCCACACCTACGATACATAATACTGTAAGTGTGTGTATCTTAAAAGATTGAGGTGGTAGAAAGAGTTTGTTTGATACCACACTGACCTTTCTCGTGTAACCTCATTGTGTCAGTCCGAGGCTGTGAAGAATTCTCTCAAGAGTTTTTCAATGGGAAAAATGGAGTCTTTGCTTGCACAGAAATCGCCATGGTAACTCGGAACGCCAATAAAAGTAACAGCACACATCACGGTGCAGAGCGGTTGTTTTGATATAACATCTGTGGAGGGACACGCGGTCCACGTTAAAGTTGATAGAAGAGCCAGATCCCTTCCAGGTGGATAATAAGAGGTGCTGACTTCAGGCAGTCCTCAACTAAAAACGTTTTTTTAAAGGATGTTAAAGCTGCAGAAAGCAACAGAGAGGTGAAGCAGCTAAATGAGGTGAAGCAGCTAAATGAGGTGAAGCAGCTAAATGAGGTGAAGCAGCTAAATGATTAAAAATAACAAATATCCATTAAAAACAATGAACCAGCAGCAGCAGGATGACGAGACTCACGCTCTGGTTGAACATGTCTGTTTCGTGCCGCAGAGTCGTGTACTGACGCAGGTGCTGCTGGATCCATTCGACCCGCTCCACCTCCAATTGCTCCAGCTCCTGCAGAGGACGAAGGACAGAGAGGACACATCAGCTGCTCAGACATCAAGCTCGACACATTCGCAGCAGATTCAGGGGAAAGAGCGTGTTCGGAGCCCGTTAGAGCCGACCCGAGCTAAACAAATCTCTGGTACCATGCTGGTCGTGACCATTTCTTCAAACCACTTGCACTGGGTTTGATTGTAGAGGTCCACGCAACGCATCAGGTCGTCTCCTGGAGACAACAACAACAAACAGATAAACAAACAACAACAACCAGAAGTACGTTAATTAAACATTCTGAGTTATCTGATTCATCATTATTACTGATTTATTTATCATTATAAACTCTGGTTTATCAATAATAATGACTGATTGTTTGATTGATTGATTGACCTCTGACCTGCTTGTGTGGATTTCCGTCGGGCCTTCTTGATGTCCTCCTCAGTCTTGTTGCTGAGTTTGATCTCCAGCTGTTGTGTCTTCACCTCCAGATCCTTCTGCCGGTCCACCAGGGCTTTACGGGCCTGCAGGCACACAGCAGCAGAACCACTGGGTCACTGATGTTCGGGTCTGCAGAGCCGGCCTGACATCTGGACAGTTCTGGCTCGCTCAGTGGTTTTTAAACGGGTCTTTAATGAGATGGTTTCAGCCTTAAATCCAGTTTAGTGAACATTCTCATCCAAGTGCTGGTGAAGATTCTCAGTCATCCAGGACATGATAAAATCAGAACAAGCGTTCAACACAAAAACAACTGGACTTTATTTGTAACAGAAGAAAACGTTTTGCCCTTCATCCAAAAGGCTTTCTCAATTCAAAGAGCAGGCTGTGTGAGAGTGAGGTTATAAACAGACTGAGATGACACACACAAACCTATGTAAATTCAAAGCTGAGATAACAACACACATCCTATTCGTCAATTTACATAGGATGTGTGTGTCATCTCAGTCTGTTTATAACCTCACTCTCACACAGCCTGCTCTTTGAATTGAGAAAGCCTTTTGGATGAAGGGCGAAACGTTTTCTTCTGTTACAAATAAAGTCCAGTTGTTGTTGTATTGAACGCTTGTTCTGATTCTCATCCAAGGTCAGGATGTGTTTAAAAACTGGACCCATCTGAAGCGTTTAGCTCGTCTCTGTCTCCTGCTGAGACTCATGTCTTGCTGCCTCCCACCACAACATGCCAGGGACATGACAGGGACTTGACAGTGACGTGAGGACAGAGTCTTTCCAGCAGCAGGTGGGAGGCAGAACTCTGAGCCGTGACGGAGCGAGCGTGGGAGCTGCCATCACTAGCACTTTGAGATTTTTATTAATGAAAAGTGCATTATAAATTGAATTCATTATTATTATTATTATTATTATCACTCTCATGGAAAAAGACTGACTCATCCCGACTTGTTTCAGGATCTAAACCCGGTTCAGAAATCGTAACAGGAGTCTGACCTTTTCCACGCCGGCAAAGCGGCTGGCCAGCTGCTTCCTGAGGTCGGCGAGGTGGTGGTCGAACTTCTTTAGGTCCTTCTTGAAGTTGTCTCCTCTGAAGGTCAGCAGTGGTTTCTCCACCTCCGAGTGAAGCTGCAGACACAAAGCAGGGAGTCTGATGCCACGTCCTGACCAAACGCGTTTTCAACTGCAGGAGCGTCCAGTTTACATGCAAAGTCAATGGGGGACGTGCCTCCAGCCGCGTCTTGGCGTCGGGCGTCACGTCACGTGCGTGTTGAGCGTGCTGGAAAGCGTTTTCCGTGCACGTGAACCCGCTCAGCCTCCAAAGCACGCGTTGATCATTGCTGAAGTTTTCGCCGTTCAAACGTTCAAACGCCGTTCAACTCTCCCTGATCTGGGAGAGTCGGGGGGAGAAGAGAGGGGGAGAGTCCCTATGTGACGCGGAAACGAGGGGACGGTGGTAATGCGCAACTATGTGACGTATTGTTTG
>JBBPBX010000030.1:48157-61902 GCA_038048925.1 Garcialebias charrua | reverse complement strand
AAGTTAAAATACACAAATAAGTAGTGCCATTCTGAAAACTATAATATGCTTTATGATTTGTTCTCTGTTCAACTTCGACTGCCCCTAGTGGTCTGGAGCACTTCCGTTGTGGCTTTTCTATTTGCAGCTCGTTCTGTATTTGCATGTCGTCCCCTTTTGGGAGCGCGACTTATCTTTTGCAGTGCGCCTCATCTTTTGGAACGCTGTTGTTTTCATTTTGATGCGTGTTTCAACTTTTGGAACACTGTTGTTTTCATTTTGATGTGTGTTTCAACTTTTGGAACGCTGTTGTTTTCATTTTGATGTGTGTTTCAACTTTTGGAACGCTGTTGTTTTCATTTTGATGTGTGTTTCAACTTTTGGAACGCTGTTGTTTTCATTTTGATGTGTGTTTCAACTTTTGGAACGCTGTTGTTTTCATTTTGATGTGTGTTTCAACTTTTGGAACGCTGTTGTTTTCATTTTGATGCGTGTTTCAACTTTTGGAACGCTGTTGTTTTCATTTTGATGTGTGTTTCAACTTTTGGAACGCTGTTTTCTTTTTGCAGCGTGCTGTTCTGTTTTTGCTGCGCGTTTGCACCCCTCGGCCACCGTAGTCCTCTCATGGTATCACGATCTAACCAGAGACAGTTGAACATGTTCTGCTGCACTGCAATAATTACAAGATCCAAAGGAAACATCTATTTAAGTCATTAGCAAAAGAAAAACGTCAGAACTTTACATTGGCTGGGCTCTTGGAGGAAAACTCACCTGATACATACAATAAAGTTGTTTTGTTCATGAAGTCGATTAGCTTGTTTTGTCGGATTTAGTTTATTTTTATTTTTATTATTATTATTGTTATTGTTTTTTTTTCTGTCTATTATCCAAATCCACACTCCAGTCCAGTTGGTGGCGGTAATGCGCTTAAAATAAGTTCGCCAACCGCCAATAAACTCAATAGAAGAAGGTATCACGATCTGGTCCTGCTCCGCCTTTCCTCATCCCTCCAATCGCTCTGTCTGCACCAGAACCCCCCTCTGGGGACTAGGGAAGTCATTGCTGCCCCGTCAGCATTCTGTGTTACATTAGTGCAATTAACAACTTGTCATTTTTGTCTCCTCGAGCCATCCGGCCCTCCTGAATGTGGGCCCAGCTCTTCCCCGCCAGGTCCCGGTCTCCGCCTGCAAATGGGTTCTTCTCCCTTCTCACCAGATCATGACACTTTGTACATACCTGGTAATCAATGCTTTGAGTTTGACTAAGTCATAAAATTTTAAAATATGCAATGTAAGAAATATGTCATTAGTTGGATGAAAATAATCAGACGCAGTCATGATTTGATAGCTTTGTAGACCGGTTTTGTGTTGGTTTTATATGAGTTTCCAAAGATCTCAACACAATAACTCATGTATGGAAGTATGAAACAACAGTGATTTCATATTTAGGAGATGTTTTATTTTATTCTGTATTGCAATATTTTTTGACATTTTAGTTTTTACATTATCAATACTGTATGAGCCTTCCAATGCAATGTGTAATCAAGTATCACCCCCCAAAAAATCTGATTTCATACACTCGCTCTATTTTGATACTTTTTATCATGAGTTTGACATTATTTTGAGCTTTTGAGTATCTTAGATAGATAGAAAGGCATATAACAAAAATAAGTACAGTCCATTTACTATTTTTAGGACCAAAAACAAACAAAGGATCAAATTTTCGGTTTTATTGTCAAACAATCTAAGCCTTAAATGTGTTTGACAAAACATCGAGATTGTGATTAGAAGTAGTGTAAAGTGGGATAGTTAAGACATCCTCATTCTGACAAAACACATGAAAAAAAACATTTCACCTTTCACCTAATCCTGTTCAGGTTCACAGGAGGGCTGGGGCCTTCCTCCTGTGGTCAGTGAGCAGGAGGCACCCATTGACCAGCAGTCCATCACAGGGTCACACACATTACAGAATCTCAATTAGAAACTCTGTTAATTTGACAGGCAGAATTTTGATGATTTTTGCCAAAGATAAATAACTGAAGTATTTAAAAAATGTGCATACCCACCCACAAACATTGAGAATATCCAAACTTCAATCAGACAAATTGCTGCAAGGATTCGAACCAGCAATCTTTTTTTGTTTTTGTGATGTGATGGGGAAGTGCCAACCAACAAAGGACAAAACATTTTAGTCACATTGATGTATAATTTCCTTTCACTCTGAGCTTCTTCTGATTCATAATGCGTTGCAGGTCCATTACATCTCACAGCACACCAGAGACAATCTTATGCTTCATTTAACTCACATTGAGTCAGTGTACTGTTTGTTTTCTGTGTCACATGAGAACATTTACAGGTGAAGAAATTGGATCTAGGCCCTTCTAGTTTGTCTCTGTAGTCTAAAATCTAATTGTGTATCAAAACAAGCCTTTAGTGCTTTATTTAGAAGACAAGTGGAAAAAAAAAATCTGAGGTGACTCATTTCATAATATGAATACTTTTTATTTTTCGAGTTGTTGGATGAGGAGAAAAACTTTTAATTCTTGTTCAGCCCCAAGTGACAGGTGAATTAAATATGCTAATCTTTTGTCTAAACTCTGGCACACAGAGCAGTGGGTTTTTGTAACTTATTTAAAAATAAAATAAATAAAAAACTCACCATCTACCACACGTGATGCAAATGAAAATAAAGATACTTGAACTATTTTGACCACAAGAGGGCTTTTTGCCCCTCTGCCCCATCCTGACAACACAATTAAATTCAGTTTATTTACATAAAGTGTCAAGTTACAACAGAAGTCATCTCAGGGCACTGAAAAGAAACATTCATATGCATTGCAAAAGCCAATTAGTAAACGTTATATAGGGAAGACAGCAGATTGTGTTGAAATCTTCACTCTATCGCTGTCTCCCATCCTGAGCAAGCACAAAGGCGACAGTGGAAAGGAAAAACTCCCTTTTAACAGGAAGAAATATTTAGCAGAACCAGGCTCGGGACGAGCGGCCATCTTCTTTGACCAGCTGGGTTTGAGAGGAACAGGAAGGAGAAAACAGGCAAACGCAGAATAGCAGGTCCAGGTATAAGCACATACAGTATGGTGTTGTTTGTTTAAGTGAACAATGAAATTGAAGCCAAAGTACATGGATTTCTTTATTTCCTGTGTCCCCACAATAAAAAAATAAATAAATACAAAGGACAAGAGAAATGGATAAAAAAAAACTCCAAAGTTTTGTTGCCCATTGCCATGAATGGTGGGACATTGTCTGTGTTTACTGTATTTGCTTGTTAGCTGAACGTAGAATCACTGTGGGAAAAATTATTGAAACTTATAGAACACAAAACTTGAATGTACATTTATAACTTTTAGAGCCAACTTGATTTCAAGATGGCTGCCACAACTCATCATTTCTAGCCAACACAATACATTTCAATCTAAAACGCTACAGATGTTGAACTAAACATTTGCTGTGGTAGTAGCTTAGAGTCCTCCAACTTATACTGTGAGTGCTAACACATCACATGAGAGTGTTAAGTGTTGCAGTTAACCCTGTTTCTCTGTTAGCAAAACATCTCACTGAACAGATTTCAGTGAAACAGCTTTGTTTTTATTGGATATTTATCTACAACTGATTAACTTTTGATGTTGTGTTTACTAAAACCAGAGCACAGCTAACAAAATTTGGAAACTATGAACACGTTGAGTTATTTGATGAGGATGTAGCTGAGTCATTCACAGATCACACAAGATGTATTTGTTTTTATGTTGGTATGGAACGCAAATATCAAAAACCGGTGATCATACGTCATCGACTCAGTCATGGGCAGTTATTAAAATATCCTAAATGTCATTCTTGCATTTTATTCTCAAAGCTTCCCATCCTAGTTTGTGATTAAATTTAATTTGGCAGAAGCTCAATTGTATATTGGATTGTAAAAAACTAACCTCTGCAGATCACTGCAAACACTAGTTTCCTCAGTACAACTACATTTATGTGCAAACGTAAAACCCATGTGCTCCCCAATTTAATGCAATCTTGTTTAAATGTGAGCTTTGCCCTGTTTGAGCTGTGATGGAGGCTGGGTCAGGCTCCCAGCATTAACTTCAGGCTGGTGCTCGGTGAAGGCACAAAGACAGAGCTGCTTCCAAACACACCAGCTGCAATTCTGTGGGTCACAGACAGACACAGACAGAGGGCACATCAACCCGAACCTCCTGGGCTGGAAGTAATCAGGGTTAATGACCAAGACTACACACCAACGAAGAGATGCCAGATAACGTGTCAGTGAGAGCATTTACACAGCCTGCAGTTGAGTCTGTGTAGTTTTGTGTGAACAAAGATTGTATTTTAGAATAAAGAACAGAGTTGATTAAATAAAATGATTATTTTGATTATTGACCTTTATTTAACCAGACAAATCCCATTGAGATCACAGATCTCTGTTGAAAGCCTGAGGGCAGCCTGACATAAATGTGTTTAGACTGAGAAGAAAACTGGAGTGTTGAGAGAAAACCCACTCAAACATGACGAGAACACGCAAACTCCACACAGAAAGACCCCAAGCCCAACCTGGGGATCATACCCAGGACGTTGTTGCTGTGAGGCAACAGTGCAAACCACTGCTCCATTGTGCTGCCCAAAATAATATTCTAAAATATTAGTTAGTTAGTTAGTTAGTTCGCCCGAGGCTGTTAGCGAGAGCTCATCTGCTCGCAACAAGTCCCTCGTATCAAACTCGTTGGTGGAGTCCCCGAGCGGGGCCACAACGTCCATGCTTCCTCCCCAGTCGGCTTGACCGCTGTCCTCTAAGTCAACAGCCTCGAGCTCCGCCGTGGGAGTGAGGGCTTCGTTGAGGAGCGGTTCCCGCACCGTGGTGGAGCCACCCATGGCTTTGACCACAAAGTCCATGCGTCTCCGTCTCTCGGCTTCACGTAGCAGTCCGCAGTGAAGGCAGGTTTCGGGGGAGTCCAAAGCAGTTTTTGCGTGTAGCATCCCTAAGCAGACGGGACAGACCTCTTGGGTGTCTGTCGCTGAGAGGGAATAACCACATCCGCTGGGGCAGGCTCGGGAGCCGGGGCTCGCTGGCCTGCTGTTCTTGTTGGAGTTCTTCGACTTTCTCTTGCATTTCTCCGGAGCCATGGCTGAGAAGAGGCGTCGAGTTGTAGCCAGTTAGCCGTCCGCTAACCATTACGAAGAAGTCCTCTCGTTGAGCTGCTCTCGGTAGCTAGCCGCAGCCGTTAGCTACGCAGGTAGCGTGGCGCAGCTAATTTCGTCTTGTAGCTGAGCTGCGAAAAGAGCACAAAAAGCCTCAAAATTTTAGGTAGACTGCACTGGGTTAGCCTCCGCTAACCCCAGTGCTCACAGGAAAGTTTCTCTGTAACGCTCAGGGCAGGGAGCGAGCTCACCTCCAAGTCGAGTGATCCAGTCACAGAGAGTCCTGCGAAGTTCAGGTGTGAAGCGAGGTGAAGGGCAAAAGAGGATGAAGGTGGGGCGTCAGTTCCTTTTATGCAAAGAGGGCGGGGCCTCATTGCTGACGCCCACCTGCCTTAAAAGGCGTGATTGTATTACTTCAGGTGAACTGCGCGGCGGCGCAATTCCCAAAGTCATATGTTGCACCGAGTGTACTGACTGATAAGGGAACAAAGGTGCTGGGAAATCAGGGGAAACGAGATGCAGAACTGAGTCTGAAATACAAAATAACAGCAAAACAACATACCAAGAAACTGCCAATAAACAATAAGGTGTGGAAAAAAACAGTGAGCATAAAGTATGCACTGAGGGAGGGAAGCGTACTCGTTGATGCTGCTGAGTTAATGAGAACGTGGGGACAGGCTTAGGGTAATCAGGACACAACAAAAGGATAACTGAGGTGAGGGTACAAGCGTCGTGTTCTGAAGACGAGCAAACCCAGAAGCAGAACAGAACAAAGGAGCGCAACAAAACAGAAAACATAAAAGATAAAGATCTTAGAAAATAAAACATGAAGTCAAGCAGATACCAACAAAAGCACAAGGCATGATCAAAGGCAGAGCATGCCAACGATTCAGAAAAGGAATAATGAAACCAGAAGAAATTCTTAAGCGTTGCAAACACCACACCATGACACAGCACCACGTCTGACCCGCACCGAACGCATGCACAGGTGTTTTTCTTTCCACATTTCCACATATACACGCAAGTCTGAATGGAAATAGGGAATGTTTAAATCTGATTATGCATGCTTACTGTATATATGCGATGAATTCACAGATGTTTGCACCACACCTGTTTCTGGTCAGCTCTCTTCTGAACATCTTTTACCTTCACTTCACTGTGTGACAAAATGGGCCTCACGTGGTCGGCCCGCTCACACACTCGGCATCCCCCCACGTTAATGAGATGCAGAACTCGGATGCTAAATCCTCGCAGCCGAGTGCTGCACGGAGATTCTTTCCACTAAATGTGATTTCTGCCAGCATTGCCCATCTCAGCTTTATGCCACATTTCTATTTAATGTGTTTTGCTTCTCCTGCTCTCTGAACCTCACACATCTCTATAAAGCACAGTTCATGAATAAATTGGCGAGGTGTCGAAGCCTCAGCTCAATTGGCCACAACTTTCGGTGTTGAGAAATTTTGGGAGGCTCTTGGCAGGAAGAGTTGTTGCCAAAAAATGCTTGGTTTTTGAGAATACATGAACAATATGTAAATATAAACCGTGTCCTGTTCATGTTTTCTCTCCATGAAGTCCTACAAGCTTTTGATTCAGTTGAATGAGGTTTTCTTTGAACATGATGTATGTCATTTACTGTATACAAAATATAATAAATTTCATTCAGTTGTACCATGAAGATGCTCTCTCCTGACCATGACCTCTGACCCTGAGGTCACCTTTCATAACCGCCCTGAACAGGTTTTTCTTAGTTACTTTTGACCTAATGTCTGTTTTCACATATTCACTGTCTTGGTCTCTTAATCACTTTCAGTTTGATAAATGCTTTCACATTTCTTTAAAGCTTTTGTTGAAAAAAAACATTTACATAAAGTTAGGTTTGTTTTATTTGATTATGAAATGTGAACTTAAATAATGTTGATTATTATTTGCATGTTACAGTAGTCCCTCATTTATTGTGGGGATTAGGTTACAGATCCCCCCTCCCCACAATAATTGTAATTCCGTGAAGAAGCAACTTTATATTTATTTTAGTATTTATATATATATTAAGGCTTTATAAACCCTTCCCACTCTTGTAATGTTCTAAACTCTTACATCTACGTCATTATAACAACATAATTATGTACAGTACAGTATATGTAGCTACTAAATTTTACTTCCTAGCTCTGCAGAACAACAGCAGCTCTCAGATCCAGTCCAACTCAGTTTATTTCTGCAGACCTATACCTGCAGCAACGAAACTCACAATCAATGTTCTAAACTCTTAATCCTACTAATTTTAACAACATACATATACTGTATGTAGCTAATAAATTTTGCTTACAATGCCTCTCCGCTCGGAGGTCATCGTGGGCCCGTTGAAAGAGATGAAAGAAGTCCCAATGGGCTTTGGATGGAGCTCTGGACCTTTGGCGGAGCACATCTCACTCGGAAGTCCTCGTGGGCTGGTTACCAGCTCTCAAGATTCACTGATGGGTCTGGAGAGCTGGATCTGCTCTGATTCTGGTCTGGTTCCATGGGTTCCATGGATTCCGTGCGGCTCTCTGTATCTGCTGGGCACCGAAGTCACTGTAATAAGCGCCAGACCTTTTCTGATCAGATCAAAACTTTCCTCTAGTATTTCCGAAGAGAAACAGGGTTTCTGGGCGGGGCCCTTTTGGCTTCTGGAAAATATAGTCGTTATGAGCGGGAATACAGTGGAGGCTTACTGAGAAAAAAACTACAAAATTGCTGCGCCTGTCTGAAGTATTTTATTTTGACGTAAACTTTTAATTGTACAGTATCCAGTACTGTCCCAATCACATGAGTAATATTAAAATTGACAATCATGTGTCCTGTACAATTTATTTTTCTTGTGTACAATCTTGCCGAAAAAAATAAATAAATAAAAAATGCGATAGAGCAAGTCCGCAAAAGTCAAACTGCGAAGTAGCGAGGGACTACTGTACATTTTCTTTTGCAAATTTCCTCTGCTTTGTTTTCAGGAATAATAGTTTAAGAGTCACCACATCTCTGTAGCGTTCTGGGAGACAGAAAGAAATATCTGAACATCTGACGGAGGTCAAAACAGTCTGGACATGCCAAACCTCATCACTGTTCGTGGAACTGAAGTCATTTCTGTCTTATGCCTTTCCCATCCTCATGTTGTCTATCATCTTTGATACTCCTGAGAAAAGATAACGAAATTTTGCTCAGCAACAATTTTTTGTTAAAGCCAAGTCAAAAGAGATACAGTTAGTTACAAAACAGAACACGTTTTTCCCACTGTCATGCTTACTTCATGAATCTGGTATAAACTTGGGAATGCTTACAGTCTGTTGAAGAAGTCAGACCAACTCTTCCACCCTGAGCTTCGTGAGAGGGACCTTCTGGACAGCCACTGACCCCAACAGACCCTCGGTTGACTCCAGGTCCCAGGATACCTTCTTTCAGTGTTGAACAGATTCATCACATGTGCAAGGCTCAGCTCCTGGGGAGACAAACTTCTTGCCTACATAAGGCACTCTGGTTCTCCTGGGTCTTGCGACGACACAGAGCATTTCAGATGTGGTTAAACAGTTTGAGCTGGCACAACTTACTAAATATAATTTCCTTGTTTGCAGTGTAAATAACCTGATCTGATCAAAAACAAATAACATTTCTCATTTAAATTCTAAAATAAACTATTTATCATATAGATACATTTTATCTAGTGTTGCCAACAAAACAATAAATTCTGTCCCAGTAATTATTTTGTTTTAGATCAAAGAGAATTACTCCTTGATTAATCCTTATTGCTTAATCAAGTCTAAGTGTTCATTCAACAACTAATTCTTCAAACTAGTTATTATTTATATTTGTATTCTTTATTTGTTATAGTTGTTTATATTATAGTATTAATTATTTTTGCAATGAAACTTTAAAGACAAATTTGGTCTCCTCCCTTTGGATGACTGTTAATTTGTTATATTCCCTGTAGTTAACATATTCTACTTCAGTGACAAGTTCTGATAACATAAATGTGATTACATTAATAAGGCTGTTATTGGTCAGTAAACTGACTTGGTGTCCTGCTTTAATGCGTGCAAAGAAAGAGCCAAACACCATCCTCACCAGTTCACATAAAACATTATCTATCAGTATACTACTACGGTACTAATAATAATATTTGCAATTACCCGGAAACCTGCAGATTATAACTGCACCAGACGTCAACATACCTATCAACACAACAAAGGCAAATGTTGCTTAAAACATTTACAGTCTGTTTCTCATTACTAGAGGTTACAAAGTAACTTAATAAATGTTATGGTAATCATTTTGTCAGCTACTGTATTCTCCAGAAATATTCAAACAATAGCTCATTGCATTCAACATTATGTTCAACTGATTATAAAATAGCTCCGTCTTCTGGGAACGTCTGGCAGAGTCTCCCGTAAGACGGAGCTTTAACTCCCACCTCCGGGAGAGCTTTGAACACGTTCCGAGGGAGGCGGGGGACATGGAGTCCGAGTGGGCCGTGTTCCGCGCCTCTATTGTCGAGGCAGCTTATCGGAGCTGTGGCCGCAAGGTTGTTGGTGCCTGTCGAGGTGGCAACCCTCGAACCCGGTGGTGGACACCGGCAGTGAGGGATGCTGTCAGGCTGAAGAAGGAGTCCTATTGGGCCTTTTTGGCTTGTGGGACCCCGGAAGCAGCTGATAGGTACCGGCAGTCCAAGCGGCATGCGGCTCGGGTGGTTGCTGAGGCAAAAACTCGGGCGTGGGAGGAGTTCGGAGAGGCCATGGAGAATGACTTCCGTACGGCTTCGAGGCGATTCTGGTCCACCATCCGGCGTCTCAGGGGGGGAAAGAGGTACGAGACCAACACCATTTATGGTGGAGGTGGCGTGCTGCTGACCTCAACTCGGGATGTTGTGAGTCGGTGGGCGGAATACTTCGAAGACCTCCTCAATCCTACTGGCACGTCTTCCACTGAGGAAGCAGAGCCTGGGGACTTTGGGTCGGGTTCTCCGATCTCTGGTGCTGAGGTCGCCGAGGTGGTTAAAAAGCTCCGCGGTGGCAAGGCTCCGGGGGTGGATGAGATTCGCCCGGAGTTCCTTAGGGCTCTGGATGTTGTAGGGTTGTGTTGGCTTACGCGACTCTGCAATATCGCGTGGACATCGGGGGCAGTTCCCTTGGATTGGCAGACTGGGGTGGTGGTTCCCCTATTTAAAAAGGGGGACCGTAGGGTGTGTTCCAACTATAGGGGGATCACACTCTTAAGCCTCCCTGGTAAGGTCTATTCAGGGGTTCTGGAGAGGAGGGTCCGTCGGATAGTCGAACCTCGGATTCAGGAGGAGCAGTGTGGTTTTCGTCCTGGTCGTGGAACACTGGACCAGCTCTACACCCTCAGCAGGGTCCTGGAGGGTGCGTGGGAGTTTGCCCAACCAGTTTACATGTGTTTTGTGGACTTGGAGAAGGCATTCGACCGCGTCCCTCGGGGGGTTCTGTGGGGGGTACTCCGGGAGTATGGGGTACCAGGCCCTTTGATAAGGGCTGTTAGGTCCCTGTACGACCGGTGTCAGAGCTTGGTCCGCATTGCCGGCAGTAAGTCAGGCTCGTTTCCGGTGAGAGTTGGACTCCGCCAAGGTTGCCCTTTGTCACCGATTCTGTTCATAACTTTTATGGACAGAATTTCTAGGCGCAGCCAAGGTGTTGAGAGGATCCGTTTTGGTGACCTTAGAATCGCTTCTCTGTTTTTTGCAGATGATGTGGTCCTACTGGCTTCATCAGTTCGTGATTTACAACTTTCACTGGAGCGGTTTGCAGCCGAGTGTGATGCGGCCGGGATGAGGATCAGTTCCTCCAAATCCGAGGCCATGGTCTTGAGCCGGAAAAGGGTAGCATGCCCTCTCCGGGTCGGGGAGGAGGTCCTGCCCCAAGTGGAGGAGTTTAAGTATCTCGGGATCTTGTTCACGAATGAGGGAAAACTGGAGCGTGAGATCGATAGGCGGATAGGTGCAGCGTCCGCAGTGAAGCGGGCGCTGTACCGGTCTGTCGTGGTGAAGAGAGAGCTGAGTCAAAAGGCAAAGCTCTCAATTTACCGATCGATCTACGTTCCCACCCTCATCTATGGTCATGAGCTTTGGGTTATGACCGAAAGAACAAGATCTCGGATACAAGCGGCTGAAATGAGTTTTCTCCGCAGGGTGGCTGGACTCTCCCTTAGAGATAGGGTGAGAAGCTCAGTCATCCGGGAGGGACTCGGAGTAGAGCCGCTGCTTCTCCACATCGAGAGGAGCCAGTTGAGGTGGCTCGGGCATCTGGTTAGGATGCCTCCTGGACGCCTCCCTGGTGAGGTGTTCCGGGCACGTCCCACCGGGAGGAGACCCAGAGGAAGACCCAGGACGCGCTGGAGGGACTATGTTTCTCGGCTGGCCTGGGAACGCCTTGGGATTCCCCCGGAGGAACTGCTCCAAGTGGCTGGGGAGAGGGAAGTCTGGGCCTCCCTACTTAGGCTGCTACCCCCGCGACCCGACCCCGGATAAGCGGAAGAAGATTGATGGATGGATGGATGGATGATTATAAAATAAAACAACAAACAAAAAAAGTAATGTATGTAAAGAGTTCAAAAGTTTGAATAAGCAATCCTGAATTTTATTTTTTCTAATAACCTCATATATATTCAGTTTGGCCTCAGTTGACAGATTTAGGATGGCTGCCTTTAATTTTTGTACTGCCTTCAGCTCTCTTCTGCTCTCAAGTCAAGATTCAGAGGGGAAAATATAAACATAATAATTTAACAATTAAGCTTAAACTAACTTTTAGTTCAAATTTAACAAGTGTTAATACACTAGATAAATCACAAAATATTCTTCTTAATATTTTTATGGCTCACAGTGACTCCAAAATACAAATTTTGGCTGGATTATTATTATTATTTTTTGATTAAGCAAATCTTTGTTGCTACACGGGCATTATGAAAAATGTTTTTCATTAGTTTTTAGTCTGGAAGGTGAAATAACTTTACAATAACAGCAGCATAGGCCCACTAACATGAGTTAGCATAGGTAAATGTAACTTGAAGTCCAAAGTTACAAACGTTGGCAGTCATCTTCAGACGTGCCATGGAGTCTAAATGAAAAAACACAAAGTGCTTGATTTGGAATATTTACTTTTTTTTGTGTCTGTTTGACTTGTTGACGTCAGGTCATGGTGGGACTGGGGGGTCAGCTAACCATAAAATTAATTGACAGAAGTGGAGAGTTTGTTTAACAGCTGGTGTGATCCACTTGGGGGGTGGGAGGTGGGGAAACTAAACTGTGGTGTCATGGTTTGCAGAGGATAGGACCCAGAATTGAACTGATGCAAGGAGCTTGAGAAAAAGAAAAAAACTCCAGATTCAATAAACAAAACAAAATGCTGACATGGCAACAAAACTAAATCCACAAGATTCATGAAGACATGGAGAAGAAGAGGACAAGAAGAAGTGACAGATGGCACAGATGAAATGGAAAAATAAACTGAAAAAGAAAACAACAAGAATCCAACAACAAGGGAAATATAATCTAAAACCACTGAACACAAAAGGCACAGATCCTGACACATGTTCTAATCTGCAGATGATCACGCAGTGCACCACGGCTCAAACTCTAATAATCCAATGAAAACTTTCTAAAGTCCACCAGTTTTTCTAAATATCTATTGGGCTGTACCATAAAAGACAAGGTTAGAGTTTGCAATAAAAAATTAACAAAAAGGGTTATAAATTAGACGTAAATATATAAAGTTGAATTTAGAAAATGCAAAAAGACGGCTTGCAATCACACCATGAAACTGTGGCTTCATATGAAAACATGAAATGTTGCCACCTGACAATTATCGAGCTTTTATGGTAACATGCCTTGATCCTTTGTACAAACACAGAAATTACAGATTAAACAGTGAGACACTGAAGCGCATCATAAGTAGTGCTGTGTATGCTCACATAAATCTAAAAAAAACTCCTGCATACTAGTTAAAAGACATTTTCTCTTGAATAAACAGATACATATTGCATCAATAATGTCGATAATGTGCGCGGCTATAAAAAATGATTGCCTGAACATTTCTGTTGGCACAAACAGCATCAAAACTGACCCTGTCCTTCAGGACCTTCGCAGAAATGGTATAAAAAAGGGAAAATATCCATCAGTTTCATTTGGAGAGCCAGTTATGTCTTTATTAGGAGGATAAAATGATTCCTCTTTTCAAAATGAATCCCACAGCACAGAGGTTACACTGCTGCTCAGCCCATTTGTGTCTTCGTCACCCTCATCTCTCCTTCTCTTAGACTCTTTATCAGCGAGGGCCAGATAATTAGCCCCTCCTGAGGGAGATGAGCAAAGGAGCTTCTGTTGAGAAACTCGTCCTTTAGCCATCTCATCACTTCATCCTCAGCACCTGCTTTAGAAAAAAGATTGAGAAAAAAAAGCTGGTCTAGTGTAAAAATTGTGCTGTGAGTATAGGAATTATTTTTAATGTGAATTTTACAATTCATTTATTGTAAAAGAATATCTTATAGATTGGTGATTTTAGTCTCGTTTTGGGGTTTTTTCAAGCACCCCTAAATTTTAACTCAGCACCCCTGAAAAATAAAGTTAAATGAAAAAAATAT
>JBBPBX010000030.1:0-40195 GCA_038048925.1 Garcialebias charrua | reverse complement strand
ATCAGTGACATATTCATCGTGAAAGTTCATCCATCCATTATCTTTACCTGCATCATCATGTTTTTGTGTCACAGGGGTCACTGGTGCTCATATCTGGTAATCACTGTGCGAGAGGCGGGGGACACTTGGACAGGTCTCCAGTCCATCACAGGGACACATAGAGACAAACAACTATTCACTCTCTCACTCACACCTAGAGACAATTTTAGCACTGGTGGAGAAAGTACTCAAAAACTGTAGTAAAAGTACAAACAGACAAAAATGTACTCTAGAAAAAAATAGAAGGACCACATAAAAGTAAATAAGTATGTGTGTTTAAAAATATTTAAACTATTAAATATACTTGCTGAATGGATTACCGAATGCACTGGTCTACAATATCAATAAGTGTACCTACCGTATATATATTTTCTGTAATACATTATTAGTGTTGAGCCATTTTAATGAACAATGCTGCAGATGATGATGTTTTTATTGTTTACTCTCCGACACCGTTCACACTTGAACTTGTGATTCTGTGCGTCAGAATTTCAGAGATGACATGCACAGTTAAATGCCATTAATCAAAATAAGAAAGAGGAATGATTATACTGTACCTTTGAAATATCCTGATGCATGCTCAATAATCCAGGTAGAAAAATGTAAAAAGTTAAATCTGGTCCTCTGCTCTGCTCTGGTCTTTTATTTTTATTTTTTTTGAATGTCCAGAGGACCAGACTTAACTTTTTTAGATATACCTTTGAAATATTTTATTTAACACAAAGCAAAACCAGTGTGACATTTTAACTACAGTAAACACATTTAAGTAAAAGTTGTCTGCCTGAAAAAAGGAGCATTAGACCTAACAAAGGAACAGAATCTGATCATTTCAACTCCAGTTTGTCATCAACTCTAGTTAAAAATACAAAAAGTATAAAAATAAATTAGTAGGGATTATAAGGAAACATAAGAAGGAATATTATAGTGATTTATTAAATAAAAGTAATGGTGATATGAAAGCAACATGGCGAGTAATGAATAGTGTTCTGAAGAATCATGAAGTAAAAACTGGTATTTCACAATATTTTGTAAAGGACAACGATGAAATTCATGAAGAGAATGAAATTGTAAATGGATTTAATCAATATTTTGTGAATGTTGGATCAAGACTTGCAGCTAAAATACCAAAAGTAGATAATAATGTGAGCCATTTAATTACAGGTTGTGCAAACTGAAAGTTATGCAACATACCTCATGTTCCCTGAAGGAAGGGAACAAGGTACAACATAATGCTATTGGAATTGCGCCCCTGCGCAATTACCTGAAGGAATACAATCACGCCTTTACGGCAGGGGTGTCAGCATCATGCCAGAGGCCCCGCCCTCTGGGTACTTAAGGCGCTGACGCCCATCCATCGATCTCCAAAATGCACTTCACCGAGATTTCAGCATTGAAAAGGGCCAGGTATGTTGCACCTCGTTCCCTTCCTTCAGGGAACATGAGTTATTGTGCATAACTTTCAGTTCCCTTATCAGTCAAGTCACTCGGTGCAACATAATGCTATGGAAACATAATTCATTCACGCCCTTGAAATACTCAGCAAAATGCATGTGAGAACATCTGCCTTAATATGGCAGGCATCTCCCAGCTGCTCTCTTCAAGGTATGGAGAGAGCATAGTCCGGGAAGAAAAAATGCCTCATGTAGAAACATCAGCTTGATGTTACCACTGGACACATCTGAAACACCAACTAGAGACAGCATAAGCGTGCACCGCTAATGTGATTACCCATCATCTCCTTTCTTCTCTGGAAATCTTGAGAAACAGGAGGAAAAGAGCAAGGGACCCATTACGCCACTGGCAATTAGATGGCAATGTGGAGGTAGAAAACCCAGTTTGAACACAGGGTAACCTTCCAAGTCCCCAGGGGAAACATTTCATATATACAAGGGGCACGCATGAGTCCCTCATCTGCTCCTTGAACAGACAACTTACTAGGACTATCAAGGTGGGGCCCATCCTGATGTCGGAGACCTGTTAAAGGAGAGGGGAACCCCTCCATTGAACATCTCCCAAGCAAACATAAACACCAAGGGACTCCCTTGTGTATGTTGTTGCTGATCGACTTGGAGAAAAGCAATCAAAGCCTTAGGTCCTCAGCCAGTTCCCTTCAAAGGCCAGGCTGAAAGCCGCCACAACTCTGGACGTGGGTGTAGAAGCTGCCCACGTGCCTGAGTCAGCAGGTCCCTGTGAGAAGGCAATTGCCATGGTGTCCCTGATAACATTGAGATCAGTTCCGGGAACCACGGTTTCTGCGACCACCTGGGGGCTATCAGAATCAGGGAGAGGGCTCCCTGACGTACACGTTCCAGTGTCACCTGGATCAGAGGGACAGGTGGAAAAGCATAGTACAGCACCCCTGCTGGCCAATCATGGGCCAGAGCATCCGTTCCCAATGGTGCATCTGTTTCCTTCAAAGAGAAGTAAAGGTCACACTGTGAGCTAGCTCTGCAAGCAAACAAGTCCACTGAAGCTCTCCAAAATCGTGACCAGACCTGTTCCACGACCCGTGGGTTCAGTCTCCATTCTGACGCCAAGAGAGGCCCTCTCGTAAAAAAGTATTTTACTGACAGGAATATGGCCAACAATTCCAGGAAGTTGATATGTAATCTCGCTTCCTTTTTATTCCAGAGGCCACAGGCGTTCTGATTTCTGCAGATCGCTCCCCATCCTGTTTTTGAGGCATCTGTTGTGATGACCACACGAGATGACACCCTACCCAGCGTGACCCCTTCCGTGAAAACAGACAAGTCTCTCCAAGGTTCCAGGGCCCTCAGGCACTCTGAATCTATTCTAACCTTTCCTGCTCGACCAGGCAGGGCGGGTTGTGTCTGTTGGTTTAGCCATACTTGTAGGGCCCGCATTTTCAGCAATGCGTGTGGCACAGAAAGGTATGGCTGCCGCCAAGAGGCCTAAAAGGTGTTGGCACATTTTCATAGGGACCCGCTGATCCAGTTTAAAGACCGTGTAAAGTGAAATTAAATGTGTGTTTTTAGTTTGTCACATGGCATAAATATGTGTTATTAATCACCCATATAAATCTGACTGATTAAAAACATTGTTTACCTTATAAAATTAAGTCTCAAAAATCATGAAAAAACATGATTTTGCCTTGCCCTGGAACGCTGGGGGCGTGTCAGTGCGTGGGCGTGGTTTCAGCGCAGCTGCGCTCGTGTCCTGCTCCCTGAGCTGACTGTGTGGAGAGGCAGACAGCAGAGCCAGTAAACCTGCTCTGTTTTTATCTGAGTTCTGTCTGTAACAGCAGCTACTTTTTCCAAGAGTTACGCTGTTTTTGTAAATAGTTTTCTTGTGTGTTTTTAATCTGGAATGAATAAAAAAAAAAAAGAGTTGTACCATGCGGGAATTGAACCCGTGGAGTTTGGGACGGAAGGCAAGCGCTTTATCCATTGACCTATCCAGGCACTACAGATACTCGGTATAAAACCACGCGGTATAAAAACATGTTATGATTTGTACGGGTGCCCTGACCATTGCGACATCCAGGGAAGATGCACGAACGAGGCATAATTGATTAGCTAGCTAACAATGAACAAAATATCTATGCTATTGCTATCTGATGCTATCTGCGATTCGCGAGTGAACGGCTCCACCGAGGTGAATTTATACGGCTGGAGCTGCAGGGGGTGGGGCTATACTAATGAGGACCGCGTGACGAAACGCGGTCCCGTTTAAACCACGCCTAAAAAATCCTGAAAAAGACATATCTTTATACACAGTTTCATCTATAACTCCAAAATTAATTGAGCTACAATTTTGAGACTTTTTACTCATTTACAACATTACAATTATGACATTTATAATGTTTATTTAAGAAAATATTGAAATTCACTTTACACAGTCTTTAAATTTTGCCAGGCAATGGCGAATCGAGGAAACTCGTTCCTTTGAGAGCCATGCTCTGTATTGGATGGTGTCGACCTGTACTCCCAGAAATACGGTAACCCGTGATGGAGTTAGGTCACTCTTTTGTAGGTTTATGACAAAACCGAGAGACTCCAGGTGAGATATTACCTTGCAGGAGTGTGACTGGGTCTGTATTCTGTTTCCAGCCAGAATCAGGAGGTCATCCAGGTAGTTCATAACCCTGAGTCCTTGATTCCTAAGGGGGGTCAAGGCTGCGTCCAGACATTTAGTAAATGTACGAGGAGCCGTCTTCAAGCCGAAGGGTAAGGCTATGAATTCATAAGCCTTTCTCTCGAAGGCAAAACGGAGGAATTTTCTGTGTTTCCTCCACACACTTACATGGAAATAGGCATCTTTCAAATCCACTGTACAAGCATAGTCTCCTGGTCTCACAGACTGGAGAACCTGCCGCAGAGTAAGCATCTTGAACTTACATTTTTTTATTCTTTTGTTCAGAGTCCTGAGATCCAGGATCGGTCTCAGGGAATGGTCCTTTTTGGGCACTAGGAAGTACTTGCTGTAGTGGCTGGAGTGTAGTTTGCATTTTAGGACCAAACTTATCACTCCCTTCTGTAGCATCGTCAATACTTCCTCCCTCAGCATGTGTGCACGTGCAAGGTTAATATTTGATTGCAGTACCCCTGTGAAGGGGGGCGGTCTCCTGGTGAACTGTAACTTGAGCCCATGACGTATCATCGTAATGACCCATTCATTTGGTAGACACACCCTCCAGGCTTGCGCGTGCGCAATGAGCCTGGAAGGCATGTCCAATACATAGTTCCCATGTGACGTCACATCCGTCTTACTTCCGGGTGGACCCTCATTTTGAAAGTCAGAACAGGGGACAGCGCGGTCTAATGGATGTTCATTTTTCACGTTTTTTTTTGTGTTAATTTCTAATTAATTGCAATGGTTACTTCGTGTTGTGTCAGTGGGTGTTCCAGTCGGGTAGACGTTTGGGCAACGCGCAGGTTTCAGTTAATCAAAAAAAAAGTAAACGTGAAGGATTTATCTCATCGGAGAAGCTGGACTGCAGCCCCTCTCTCTGAGTCTGGCTCGGATCTGCTCTGGAAGACGTCGTCCTTTTGGCCGGTAAACAAAATATTCTACATAAATCATTTTGTGAAACTATGTCAGAACAATGTTAGAGTACAACTGTCTGTGTGTTAGAGCTGTTTTTTTTTTTCATTATTTAGCAAACCGTCTTGCATGCTGTTAGCTTAGCATCTCGCTAACGCGACAATGGCCTCCTCACGGTCCACCAGGACCGGCGGGGAGACCGTCCCAGTTGGAGAAGGAGGACGGGAGCCAAGTCGTGCGGGCGACGCGTCGGTCCCATGGGACGTGCCCCCGCGGCCGCGACGGATCCACGCCGTCCGACCTGAGCTCCCGCGAGCCACGCTCCAGATGCTAACAACATGCTAACTTCCAACACGGTAAGACTCAAAAGTGCTGGTTCTGGTCTGTGTTCAGCTTGGACTGTTTGTTGGCTGTGTGTTATTTTAGTTAAACCTTTTTTTAGCTGGTTAGATCTGATTGAGACAGTTTACACATCTTTTTTGGATTTAAAGCTGTGAAGCTCTGCGCTGTGAAGCCGGTGTGCGCTCGCTCCTTGTAATAATTAAATAATTAATGATATCGGAGTAACTACTTTGTGACAAGTTGTCTGATTCGTCTGCCATGATTTCTTTCTCAAACTCATTTAACTCCGACCACTGCCATTTTGCTATTGTTCCTTGGTGAAGCTGTGGTAGCTCGTGTTTTTGTCCGTATAATTTGCTCTGCTCGTTCGCCATCTTTGCCTTCTCTGCCTTCAGATGTGGTGCGAAAACCGGTTTGCGCAATACTGGGGGCGTGTCTGGGAACTATGTATTGCTGCTCGTCATGTTTGGGTGCATGAGGGGTGGCTTTTGAACCCTCTCGCGATCTCTCGAGCAGGCTGGTCAGCCCAACAGAAGATATCGCGAGATCTGACTGTCTCAGGCAGAGCTCGTGTATCTTGCTGCGGTTCATAGTTTGACCGCGTGGTTTGAGTTTTATAAAAGTGGGACTCGAGTCAAGAACCAGGGCAGTCTGTGCTTTGGTACTTTTATTTTCGTATATGCATGAAACAGTGTTTGTTTTGTTTACACATACAGTTGGCGAGTCATGTTTAGTGTGTACACACATGTCACCAGCTCCTTGTAGTGTTTTACAAGTGGAGACTGGGCTCAAAAGGTCAGGTTCCCGTACCGCGTGGGCTGGAAAACCTGTAAAATCATGAATTCGTCCTGTTTTATCAGGCCCGAATCTGCTTTCCACATGGGGTCATTGAAGAGGCCCTCGGCCGATACTGGAAAGGTTCACTGTCGCCAGCAGGTCTCTTCTATGGAGGGCAATGCATGTCTTCCTTGGGGGGTGCAGAGCTTTTCCTTGATAGTCCCTCGTGGAGGGCTTCCGCCTGTTCGCGTCTTTGTTCCAACCTGGCCTGGTTGCGTTCCAGGGCTCCCCCGAAGAGTCCCGTCGGCTCAATCGGGTGCTGGAGGAAGGGGGACCTCTGGTTTTCTGGGAGGTCCGTTAAAGTCAACCAAAGATGGCGTTGGGCGACAACCATTTCCGCCATTGCTCTGCCTTGCGTGATGGCTATTGTCTCCATCATGCGGAGCACAAAATCAGAGGCGCGGCGGGCCTCCTCCATGGCCTCCGTTGTGGCTTGTTCATTTGTCGTTACCTGGAGTTCCTGCAGCTTTTCTGCCAGGTACGCCTACATCATGGTCGAGGCGTTCATCGCACGAGCCGCGAGGCCCTGAGCCTTGTAGCATTTTTCAAGCTGTTTCTCCGAAGCGCGGCAGGCACTTCTGGGCAATGCTGGATTCGCCCCCGTAGCTGCGGGGGCCAGATGAGTCGCCAGGGTCTCCTCTATCTGGGGTGCACTGGCGAGGCCTACTGCCTCCATTCCAGCGACATCCAGGAGTCGGAATAGTGGCATTGTCATGGGAGCTCCGTGTTCCGCCCAGGAGCTTGTGAGCTCCATGAGGAAGTCCGAGAAAATGGCCATTTTCGGCGACATTGTCGGTTGCTGCTTCGTGTAGAAGTAGTTTTCCGCCAGCCTCGTAACCTGTTGGCAAGGCGTGGGATCTGGCCACGCGACCAGCACAGGTCGAACAGATCAGGGACCAACTTGTCCGGTTCCGGTAGAACTTGCGCCAGGTTCTGGGAGGAATCTACACTTTCCCCTCTGCAACCGTACTCGGCGTCTTGGTCAGACACCTCGGGCATTGAGTCCTCGACGGGACCAAGGAGTCCGACACGTTCTCATCCCCGACTTGACCGCTGCATTCCAGGTCCATATTCTCGAGCTCCGGTTTGGGAGCGGGCAGCTCTTTGAGGGGTGCGGCCTTCAGTGCCACGGCCTTCGCCATGGATTTAGCCAACGCATCCGTACGGTGTTTCCTCACTACCGCTGGCATCCGACAGCAGTGGGAGCAGGAGTCGGGGGATTCCAGCACTTTTCTTGCGTGCAGGATCCTTAGGCAGACAGGACAGGCCTCGTGGGTGTCCGTCGTAGAGAGGGAGTAGCCGTAGCCGCTGGGGCAGGGGCACGAGCGAGGGCTCGCCGTCCTACTGGTTTTCTTCCGAATCTTTGTCCTCCGTTTTCTTTTCTCGGGAGCCATGTCCGGAGACGAGAAGCGTCGAGTCCGTTCCTAGTTTCCTTTTGTTTGAAGACATCTCCTCAGTCGTCTTGCTTTCTGTGGCTAGCCTGCTAATGGTTAGCAGGGAGTTTTGTGACGCAGTTAGCGCCGTCGAGCGAAGCAGCTGCGGAGAGAGAAGAAAACTTTGAGGTAAGTAGAAAACGCTGGACTAGCTTTCGCCAACCTAGCAGTACGCAGGAAAATTTCTCTGTACGCTCAGTGTAGGGAGCAAGCTCACCTCTGATCGAGCGATGCGACAACAGAGAAGTCCCACGAAGTTCAGGTTTTAAGCGAGGTGAAGGGCAATAAGAGATCGATGGATAGGCGTCAGCGCATTAAGTACCCAGAGGGCGGGGCCTCTGGCGTGACGCTGACGCCCCTGCCGTAAAGGAGTGATTGTATTCCTTCAGGTAATCGCGCGGGGGCGCAATTCCCATAGCATTATGTTGCAACGAGTGACATGACTGATAAGGGAACAGTATTTTTCTAAATGGAACTGACAAAGAAGAAATAATGAATGTATTAAAAAAATCTTACAGACAAGAGATCAAAAGACTGGGTGGACATGGATATGATGTTTGTAAAGGACATAATGAGTCATGATATTGAGCCGTTCACATATACAGTACTGTATATGTAATTTACTATTCTCAACAGGAAAATTCACAGATAATATGAAGGTATTTCCTCTTTTTAAAAATGGTGATAAATGTGTGTTCAACAATTATAGACCTATATCCTTGTTACCACAGTTCTCAAAAATGATAGAAAAACTACAGGTAGTCCCCGATTTACGAGCGAGATCCGTTACAACGAGGCGCTCGTAAACCGGAAATCTCGTAATTTGGAACGGCCGCCATTTCTCTCGTAAATCCGGAATTTCGCTCGTAAATTGGAACGGTTTTCGCTAGCGCGACTACAAACACTCTATTTTCATCCAAAAACTGCTTATGAGTGCATAAAAATGATCGGAAACGTGTGTCCATATGCTTAGCTAACTAACTGTGGTGAAAAAACACATGAAAACTCAGTATTTTTTTCGTTTTTTCCAAAAATTCGCAGCTCGTAAGTCTGGAACCTCGCAGATCAGAGCGCTCGTAAATCGGGGACTACCTGTATTTGTGAAACAGACTAGATCAATTTATAGATAAACAAAATATTCTAAGCAACAGTCAGTATGGGTTTAGAGCAAAAAAACTCTACATCAATGGCTCTCATGGAATTAATGGAACAAATAACTACTGCTGTCGATCAAAAACAATATTGTGTCAGTATTTTTGTTGATTTAAAAAAAGCATTCAATACTATTGATCACACCATTCTCCTTGAAAAATTGAACAAATATGGTATTAGAGGACCAGCATTACAGTGGGTATCTAGCTATTTGAAAGATAGGAAACAGTTTGTACAGATAAATGATGTAAGATCTGACCTCTGTAATATCACATGTGGAGTTCCTCAAGGCTCTGTACTTGGACCAAAGCTATTTATTTTATATGTGAATGACTTGGTAAATGTGTCAGGACTCCTTAAATGTGTACTTTTTGCTGATGATACCACATTTTTTTGTTTAGGTGAAGATATAGAACAAATGTTGGAATTGATAAAGACAGAATTTGTCAAAATACAAACTTGGTTTAAACTCAATAAATTATCATTAAATCTAGAAAAAACTAATTACATGATATTCAGTAATAAAAAGAAAACTGTTGATGTTCCATTCAAAATTGAGGGTGTTGAGATTTGTAGAGTGAGTGAGGTGAAGTTTTTGGGTGTTATCATTGATGACAAACTGACATGGAAACAACACATAAATTCTGTAAGAATAAAAATAGCTAAATCTATTGCAGTACTGTACAAAGTCAGAGACTTATTGAATGATAAAGCTCTGTATTTGTTGTATAACACAATCATTGTTCCACACTTAATTTATTGTATTGATGTTTGGGGGAAAGCATGTAAAACAATCACATAGCCTATTTTCGTTTTACAGAAAAGAGCTGTAAGAATTATCACTAGAAAACAATATTGTCATCCATCAAGCACATTATTTTATCAACTGAAATTATTGAAGTTAGGGGTGGGCGATGTATCGAATATACTCAATGTATCGCAAGTTTTTCAATGTACGATGGTTAAAATGGCTATATCGTTTATATCGAGAATCCTCCTGCTGTCTGTTTTCTCCCACTCGCCCCTCTCCTTCTCCTTCACTGAACACAGACCCAGCCCCTCCTTCCTGCCTGCAGGAGGGCGGAGCCGCGGAGACTTTCAGCACAAGTAAACACGGCAGATATGAAGAGAGCCGCTAGCTGCTGAGGGGGAAAAACAATGTTCTTTCTGAGCTAGTTTGGATTTAAATTGTCAGATGAGGGTAGAAAAAATATTTTTGTAGACGATGCTGAAAATAATCCCGACGAAAGGTCGGAACTACGAATCTTTTTCACCATTTAAACAGCGGAGTGGAGCATGAACCGTGAAACGGCAGAACCGAGTGTTTTTACAGCCTGCTGCTTCCTTAAAACAAACCACGGGTCTGAGCTCATTTAGCCGTGCGTGCACCGCAGAGCTTTATGAGAGGAGCAGAGAGAGGTGGAGACATTAATAAATCAGCAGTTTATCATATCGCTAAAGATACGGTCCTTAGCGGCTAACAAGATGGCTAACGCTTTAGCCGTCTTCTTCCACAGCTGAGACTGACCGTGTCTTTAGCGATATGATAAACTGCTGATTTAATAATGTCTCCGCCTCTCGGTTCACGTTTCTGAGTGGAGGCTCACATTTACTGCAGTTCACAAACACACTGACTAAAGTGAAAGCACCTTTCTATCTTATCAAGACACTCAAAGCTCTTTAAAACACAATCTGTGTCCTCATTTACCCATTCATACACTCTACTAGATCAGTACAAAGAATAATCAGTACGTTATCACATTCATACACTGATAACACACATCAGAGGCAATGAGGGGTTCAGTGTTGCCCACTGCCCAGGAACACTTCAACATGTGACTGCTGGTGGAATTGAACTCCCAGATCTCCCATTGGAGGAGACTGCTCTAGCCTCTCAGCCACAGCTGCCCTTAGCTGAAGAGGACTATTATTTAATAGGTGTAAATAAATGTCTAAAAAATAAAGTAATGTATGTAAATAGTTCATTTTTTAGACATTTATTTTGTAGAGTTACAGTTGTTTGTTAATAAATGTTACTATGTGACAACTGGGACAAAGCTTTGACTCAGAAATATATTTTTGTTATTATTTTATGACAAGAAAATTATATCGAGATATATATTGTATATCGCGATATATCACAACAATATTGAGATATTAATTTTTGTCCATATCGCCCAGCCCTAATTGAAGTTCCATGATTTGGTAGATTATGTTTTATCAGTTATGTATAGGGCTCAGAATAACGCATTACCTTGTTATCATCTTAAAGGGACAGACATATTTGTAAAACCAAAATTCAGAACTAGCTTGAAGGGACGGTCTACCTCAATCCAGGGAATTGGATTATGGAATGGTTTGGAGAATGAAGTTAAAAAATGCCAAGTCAATGTGTACATTTAAGAAAATGATCAAAACTAAATTGTTAAAAAAAAATATATGAAGTAGCGTAATGTGTATTGTATTAGTTAGAACATTAGAGTTATTCATTTTGTACTGTTACTGGAAGATTATTATTGTTTGAACTAATTGTTAGAAAAAAGGGGCAGATATAATAAGATTTTTTCTTCTTTCTGCCACCTTTCATTTTTTTTAAATATTTTGTACGTTATCATTTATGGGATTGTTTTGTATTGTGTTTTTTTGTAAAAAAAAAAAAAGAACAAATTTAATAAACATAAATAAAATATTGTCTAATCAACCTTGTAATGAGTCAATAGTGAACAATATTTTAACTTTCTGACACAATTTTCAAAACCTGGACCCGAGTATCGAGCCATCTGGAGACATCTCTTGTCTCCTATCCTAACATCCCATGAACAGACACATTTTAATATTGCAACAAGAATTTCTTGTTCAAGTTCAGAAGAAGTTGGTTTTCAAAGTTTTTGAGTCCAGTCTGGCTCTTTTGGGAGAGAGAAGCTGTTCTGCTGTACTGAACAGTCTTTCAATAGTCCAATACAGGGGTCCCCGACTTACGAACGAGTTCCGTTCCTACAATCCGTTCGTAACTCGAAAATGACGTAAGTCGGAACCACACGAGCCGTCACTGATACACGTACATGTACGGCAATTAACAGTTACCAAGTTACCAAGCACTTCGCCTATCCTAGCACAGTACTGTACCCTACATAATTATCACAAAACACTTACAGTCCAGGGCTAAAAAATAAATATTTAATTTCTTATTTTGAGTTGGTCAAGCCTGTCTCCGTCTTTTTGCATATTAGCTCTTGCACGTCCGAGCTCCGCAACTTTGTGCTGCATCACGCTGTCCAAACTGTTTACAAGAAGTACTGTTAGCATGTTAACTCCATACATTTGGAGCCAGAAAAAGAGTTAATAACTTACTGAAAGCCGTTTCTCCGCGGCGTTCATCCAAAACAAGCTGCTCCACGTTAGCATGTTAGCCCCGCCATTTGCAACGTCCGTTAGCATTAGCTCATCCAAGGTTGCCGCAGCTGTTTGTACGTGTTTTAGCATGTCCAGACAACATCTTAGGCTGCCAGGCGGACATCGAGGCAAGCTCCCGGCCGAAGCTGGCCTCTCCACCGCCCGTCGGCTCCGTTTCCCCGGTGACACCATCCACCCCACCCGCCCATCCTACAGCAAGGCTTGTTAGAATGTTAGCTCGTTGCTACTCCAGTCTGGCTCGCTGTCTGCTGCTTCACGCGGTCAACAGTGTCGTTTTGCTTCGCCCATCCGTTCCTCCACAAAACCACTGTTCAGCTCCAGATCATGTATCCGAGCGCAGGAACATCTGATCGGACAAAGCCGGCTGTCAAGACTGGAGCTAACTGGCTATGGTTAAACTTGTGGGCACTGCCGCAAACTTTGTAAATCTGCTTAAAAATTATGTAATAATAATAATAATAATAATACTTTATTTATAAAGCCATTTAAAACAACCACAGCTGCAACAAAGTGCTGTACACATGAAATCAAGAACATTTAAACACACAAAAAAGAATAATTAAATTTCATATTTTTATTAATATGATACGTTCGTAAAGTCGTAAGTCGAGGCCATCGTAAGTCGGGGACCACCTGTAATTCTATATGTTCTATTATATTCTATATAACCCTCTATCTGGAGGGCTTCATCAGCCAGAGGAGTTCCAGTAAACTGTTTCCCCACCAAGCAGTAAACACCTTAAGTGGACCAACCAGTTTGCTGGAGCTAACATGGTTTCTGGGGGCCATCCTGTCCCTCGTCAGCTCCTCCCAGGCAGGCAGCCAAAGCCAAAGTACACTGAAAAACTGAGAATTGAGGGATCTTTGATTTTGCACAAACAAAATAAGTCAATACTACACAATACAGTCGATAGAATAAAGAACCATTTACTTAATTATAAACAATAATGAAACTACTTTGTACTAATTTTTCTTATGTTGGTTTAATGTAATTGTATTAGATTACTAAAACCATTGTAATCATGTTTTATCATCACCGGAAATGATGCAATATATCAAAAGACACTATCAAATATCTTCTTCTAATAATAAGAGTGGTACATTATTTTGAATCTTAACCAATCAGAAGCCAAACAAGATCATAGCCGCCCAGTTTCTTCTGACTACTCGGCAACAAGAACAGTTTAAGACAAATCTTTGGAGGAACACCGATTAGGTAAGTGATCTAAATTATTTTTTTGTAGTTGAGAATGTTTGCACAAGATTATTGTGCTGTATGAAAACTCATTGTTAGTTAAACTACCCTGATGCATGCTCAATAATGCAGATAGACAAATCTAAAAAAGCTAAGTCACATCATCTCTGTGGATAAATATATCAAGTTCACACGAGAAGATGTAAAAAAATGGCAGGTTGGCTTTCTTGGACTGTGAGTTCTCAGTTTCTGATAGAGGGTATTTGCAAACTGAGGTGTACCGCAAACCCACCCACACAGACCAGTATTTACAGTTTGACTCCCATCACCCTCTGGAGCACAAGTTAGGAGTCATCAGGACTCTGTATCACAGAGCAGACAGCGTCCCCACTAACTCAGGAGCCAGACAGAAGGAGAAATCACACACAAAACAGGCTCTAGAGAAATGTGGATATCCTAACTGGGCCTTCCTGAAAGCAGAGAAGAAACCCAAACAGGACTCTAGCCAGCCATCAGGTGAAAAGAAGGAACCCAGATCCAGACCAGTGGTCATTCCATATGTTGCGGGAGTGTCAGAGACATTGAGACGTTTATTTTCTAAACACAACATCCCAGTCTCCTCTATCTGGGGTGCACTGGCGAGGCCTACTGCCTCCATTCTAGCGACATCCAGGAGTCGGAATAGTGGCAGCGTCATGGGAGCTCCGTGTTCCGCCCAGGAGCTTGTGAGCTCCATGAGGAAGTCCGGGAAAATGGCCATTTTCGGCGACATTGTCGGTTGCTGCTTCGTGTAGAAGTAGTTTTCCGCCAGCCTCGTAACCTGTTGGCAAGGCGTGGGATCTGGCCACGCGACCTGCACAGGTCGAACAGATCAGGGACCAACTTGTCCGGTTCCGGTAGAACTTGCGCCAGGTTCTGGGAGGAATCTACACTTTCCCCTCTGCAACCGTACTCGGCGTCTTGGTCAGACACCTCAGGCATTGAGTCCTCGACGGGACCAAGGAGTCCGACACGTTCTCATCCCCGACTTGACCGCTGCATTCCAGGTCCATGTTCTCGAGCTCCGGCTTGGGAGCGGGCAGCTCTTTGAGGCGTGCGGCCTTCAGTGCCACGGCCTTCGCCATGGATTTAGCCAACGCATCCGTGCGGTGTTTCCTCACTACCGCTGGCATCCGACAGCAGTGGGAGCAGGAGTCGGGGGATTCCAGCACTTTTCTTGCGTGCAGGATCCTTAGGCAGACAGGACAGGCCTCGTGGGTGTCCGTCGTAGAGAGGGAGTAGCCGTAGCCGCTGGGGCAGGGGCACGAGCGAGGGCTCGCCGTCCTACTGGTTTTCTTCCGAATCTTTGTCCTCCGTTTTCCTTTCTCGGGAGCCATGTCCGGAGACGAGAAGCGTCGAGTCCGTTCCTAGTTTCCTTTTGTTTGAAGACATCTCCTCAGTCGTCTTGCTTTCTCTGGCTAGCCTGCTAATGGTTAGCAGGGAGTGTTGTGACGCAGTTAGCGCCGTCGAGCGAAGCAGCTGCGGAGAGAGAAGAAAACTTTGAGGTAAGTAGAAAAACGCTGGACTAGCTTTCGCCAACCTAGCAGTACGCAGGAAAATTTCTCTGTACGCTCAGTGTAGGGAGCAAGCTCACCTCTGATCGAGCGATGCGACAACAGAGAAGTCCCACGAAGTTCAGGTTTTAAGCGAGGTGAAGGGCAATAAGAGATCGATGGATAGGCGTCAGCGCATTAAGTACCCAGAGGGCGGGGCCTCTGGCGTGACGCTGACGCCCCTGCCGTAAAGGAGTGATTGTATTCCTTCAGGTAATCGCGCGGGGGCGCAATTCCCATAGCATTATGTTGCAACGAGTGACATGACTGATAAGGGAACAGTATTTTTCTAAATGGAACTGACAAAGAAGATATAATGAATGTATTAAAAAAATCTTACAGACAAGAGATCAAAAGACTGGGTGGACATGGATATGATGTTTGTAAAAGACATAATGAGTCATGATATTGAGCCGTTCACATATACAGTACTGTATATGTAATTTACTATTCTCAACAGGAAAATTCACAGATAATATGAAGGTAGTTCCTCTTTTTAAAAATGGTGATAAATGTGTGTTCAACAATTATAGACCTATATCCTTGTTACCACAGTTCTCAAAAATGATAGAAAAACTATTTGTGAAACAGACTAGATCAATTTATAGATAAACAAAATATTCTAATCAACAGTCAGTATCAAGGAATCAAGAATCAAGGAATCAAGGAGTTTTATTAACATTGCATCAATTTTCACCGATTACAACGTAAGTATGTAGTTGCAGGCATCCAGAAGAGAAATGAGTGCAAAAGCTGCAGCAAAACAAAGCACATTACATGTTTTATCAACACACGATATGTTTTATCAACACACGACATGTTTATTCAACACATTGATATGCTCTTAGCGCGGCCAGGCCCAATCTGTCTCCAGATGAAGGTCAAAAGCAGGAAAAACAGGCAGAAACACTGGGATTCACAGCATTGATATTAAAAAAAGATGAATCACATTTTGTCTTCAAGACACCGCGTGATTCAGTAAAAACCATATCAGAGCACATTTAGGTACAATAACAAAGGAAATACGGCAGGCAAGGAGATTGGGTCCATGATTAATTTCAGACAAACACAAAGTTCAGCAGGTGTGCAGCTGGGTGTTATCCGAAGCCTCACAGAAATCTCTGGGGAGGGGGAGGGGGGGGGCTCTTCAACTCCTCACTCTAGGAGAATGGATTCCCACAGCCCGCTTTTCAAGGACATGTGCAGAAGCCAGATAATGTTCTTGTTTGTTATCCAAATAGACCACAGTGTTCTTTTCCACTGCCGCCTCCAAGTCTGTGGGTGCTGTTTCATGGCCGAAAGAAATCCAAATATGTGGTTCTGCTCTGCCCCGCTTTCATGAGCTTCCACCTGTCCCTTGATCGATCCTGGGTGGCTGCAAACAAGTCCCAAAACGGACAGCAGGTGCACGGTGGTCCACCACTGCACCAATCGTGCGATTGAGCTCATACAGCAGCTGGGATGAGGAGCCCACGACCCGGTTCAGAGAATTTTGCTGATCAGGCAGTCCCGACAGCGCTCTGATAGCCGCCGAAGCCTCCCTCAGCTTCCGATAACAAACAACTCCGGTTACGCCAAAAAACAGAGCAGTTGCTACCAATAATCCAATAATCCACAAATCCTCCACGTCTTCGACACTCAGAACGGACAGACACATGGGCTGCCACTGACCCCACGAGTCCAGCACGTATCCAGCCGCGTGTGTGTCGGAGGGACAGACAGCTTCTCCTGACACGGTCCGCTTCGTGGAAAAAATCTTATCCATTGAAGAAACAGCCCAATTGATTAATTCCATATTGGTTCGAGTGAGCGCTGAAGGGTCGCAGACGAGACGAAAAGCAAGCAGGGAGTAGGAAAAACTTAGGGAGGGAAGAGCAGAAAGATATGCGACCTGCCTTGCCGAGTGCCGGAAGAAGAAAAAGAAAGAAAAGAAAAGAAAAGTAAGAAAAACCCAGTATGGGTTTAGAGCAAAAAGAATTCTACATCAATGGCTCTCCTGGAATTAATGGAACAAATAACTACTGCTGTCGATCAAAAACAATATTGTCAGTATTTTTGTTGATTTTAAAAAATCATTCAATACTATTGATCACACCATTCTCCTTGAAAAATTGAACAAATATGGTATTAGAGGACCAGCATTACAGTGGGTATCTAGCTACAGGTAGTCCCCGATTTACGAGCGAGATCCGTCACAACGAGGCGCTCGTAAACCGGAAATCTCGTAATTTGGAACGGCCGCCATTTCTCTCGTAAATCCGGAATTTCGCTCGTAAATTGGAACGGTTTTCGCTAGCGCGACTACAAACACTCTATTTTCATCCAAAAACTGCTTATGAGTGCATAAAAATGATCGGAAACGTGTGTCCATATGCTTATCTAACTAACTGTGGTGAAAAAACACATGAAAACTCAGTATTTTTTTCGTTTTTTCCAAAAATTCGCAGCTCGTAAGTCTGGAACCTCGCAGATCAGAGCGCTCGTAAATCGGGGACTACCTGTATTTGAAAGATAGGAATCAGTTTGTACAGAGAAATGATGTAAGATCTGACCTCTGTAATACGACATGTGGAGTTCCTCAAGGCTCTGTACTTGGACCAAAGCTATTTATTTTATATATGAATGACTTGGTAAATGTGTCAGGACTCCTTAAATGTGTACTTTTTGCTGACGATACCACATTTTTTTGTTTAGGTAAAGATATAGAACAAATATTGGAAGACAGAATTTGTCAAAATACAAACTTGGTTTAAACTCAATAAATTATCATTAAATCTAGAAAAAAACAATTACATGATATTCAGTAATAAAAAGAAAACTGTTGATGTTCCATTCAAAATTGAGGGTGTTGAGATTTGTAGAGTGAGTGAGGTGAAGTTTTTGGGTGTTATCATTGATGACAAACTGACATGGAAACAACACAAATTCTGTAAGAATAAAAATAGCTAAATCTATTGCAGTACTGTACAAAGTCAGAGACTTATTGAACGATAAAGCTCTGTATTTGTTGTATAACACAATCATTGTTCCACACTTAATTTATTGTATTGATGTTTGGGGGAAAGCATGTAAAACAATCACATAGCCTATTTTCGTTTTACAGAAAAGAGCTGTAAGAATTATCACCAGAAAACAATATTGTCATCCATGTACCATGGTTAAAATGGCTATATCGTTTATATCGAGAATCCTCCTGCTGTCTGTTTTCTCCCACTCGCCCCTCTCCTTCTCCTTCACTGAACACAGACCCAGCCCCTCCTTCCTGCCTGCAGGAGGGAAGAGCTGCGGAGACTTTCAGCACAAGTAAACACGGCAGATATGAAGAGAGCCGCTAGCTGCTGAGGGGGAAAAACAATGTTCTTTCTGAGCTAGTTTGGATTTAAATTGTCAGATGAGGGTAGAAAAAATATTTTTGTAGACAATGCTGAAAATAATCCCGACGAAAGGTCGGAACTACGAATCTTTTTCACCATTTAAACAGCGGAGTGGAGCATGAACCGTGAAACGGCAGAACCGAGTGTTTTTACAGCCTGCTGCGTCATTAAACAAACCACGGGTCTGAGCTCATTTAGCCGTGCGTGCACCGCAGAGCTTTATGAGAGGAGCAGAGAGAGGTGGAGACATTAATAAATCAGCAGTTTATCATATCGCTAAAGATACGGTCCTTAGCGGCTAACAAGATGGCTAACCCTTTAGCCGTCTTCTTCCACAGCTGAGACTGACCGTGTCTTTAGCGATATGATAAACTGCTGATTTAGTAATGTCTCCTAGCCTGGCCCTCGCCTTCCTGCACAGCTCCGCTCAATTCTCATTTCCCTTCACTGCACAGTCTGGGATTCCTCCCATAGACAACGATTTCTCCGGCCGATTTTTGACCGGACCAATCAGAGAGCAGAAGGCGGAGTTTTGAACGACGTCGACTGACGTCGTCATTCAAAATGGCTGCCGCCACGAAGGAATTTTCAATAAAACAAGGTAAAAAACTATTATTTCTCTGCTGAGAAAAATATATTTCTTAGCTGACGTTATATCAGAAGTGTTCCTGAGCAATCAGAGAGCAGAAGGCGGAGTTTTGAACGATGTCGACTGACGTCGTCATTCAAAATGGCTGCCGCCACGAAGGAATTTTCATCAAAACAAGGTAAAAAACTATTATTTCTCTGCTGATAAAAAATATATTTCTTAGCTGACGTTATATCAGAAGTGTTCCTGAGCTTAACAGTTCCTAAATCAATTCACGAAATGGTCAAATCTGCTGGATTTAAATAGTTTCGGTTTGACATTTTCCAAACAGCCTCGGGTGCGCTACGAAAATAAATGATAAAAAATCGAATTTTATCTCAAATGTTTTATCTAGGCCAACAGTCAGTAAATTAGAGCCATATAATTACACACTGGTGGCAGAAAAAATATCCACCGAGTGGTTTCTGAGCAATTTATCTGATAGCCTGGACCTCGCCAGGCTAAACTAACAAAACTCCGCCTTCTGTTCTCTGATTGGTCCATTCAAAAATCTCCAGGAGAAATCGTTTTCAATGGGAGGAATGCCAGACCCTAGTCCAAAGCGAAGTGAAGGACAAGGGTCTGGTTTCAACCAGGCTAAATGTCTCCGCCTCTCGGTTCACGTTTCTGAGTGGAGGCTCACATTTACTGCAGTTCACAAACACACTGACTAAAGTGAAAGCACCTTTCTATCTTATCAAGACACTCAAAGCTCTTTAAAACACAATCTGTGTCCTCATTTACCCATTCATACACTCTACTAGATCAGTACAAAGAATAATCAGTACGTTATCACATTCATACACTGATAACACACATCAGAGGCAATGAGGGGTTCAGTGTTGCCCACTGCCCAGGAACACTTCAACATGTGACTGCTGGTGGAATTGAACTCCCAGATCTCCCATTGGAGGAGACTGCTCTAGCCTCTCAGCCACAGCTGCCCTTAGCTGAAGAGGACTATTATTTAATAGGTGTAAATAAATGTCTAAAAAATAATGTATGTAAATAGTTCATTTTTTAGACATTTATTTTGTAGAGTTACAGTTGTTTGTTAATAAATGTTACTATGTGACAACTGGGACAAAGCTTTGACTCAGAAATATATTTTTGTTATTATTTTATGACAAGAAAATTATATCGAGATATATATTGTATATCGCGATATATCACAACAATATTGAGATATTAATTTTTGTCCATATCGCCCAGCCCTAATTGAAGTTCCATGATTTGGTAGATTATGTTTTATCAGTTATGTATAGGGCTCAGAATAACGCATTACCTTGTTATCATCTTAAAGGGACAGACATATTTGTAAAACCAAAATTCAGAACTAGCTTGAAGGGACGGTCTACCTAAATCCAGGGAATTGGATTATGGAATGGTTTGGAGAATGTAGTTAAAAAATGCCAAGTCAATGTGTACATTTAAGAAAATGATCAAAACTAAATTGTTAAAAAAAATATATGAAGTAGCGTAATGTGTATTGTATTAGTTAGAACATTAGAGTTATTCATTTTGTACTGTTACTGGAAGATTATTATTGTTTGAACTAATTGTTAGAAAAAAGGGGCAGATATAATAAGATTTTTTCTTCTTTCTGCCACCTTTCATTTTTTTTAAATATTTTGTACGTTATCATTTATGGGATTGTTTTGTATTGTGTTTTTTTGTAAAAAAAAAAAAAGAACAAATTTAATAAACATAAATAAAATATTGTCTAATCAACCTTGTAATGAGTCAATAGTGAACAATATTCTAACTTTCTGACACAATTTTCAAAACCTGGACCCGAGTATCGAGCCATCTGGAGACATCTCTTGTCTCCTATCCTAACATCCCATGAACAGACACATTTTAATATTGCAACAAGAATTTCTTGTTCAAGTTCAGAAGAAGTTGGTTTTCAAAGTTTTTGAGTCCAGTCTGGCTCTTTTGGGAGAGAGAAGCTGTTCTGCTGTACTGAACAGTCTTTCAATAGTCCAATACAGGGGTCCCCGACTTACGAACGAGTTCCGTTCCTACAATCCGTTCGTAACTCGAAAATGACGTAAGTCGGAACCACACGAGCCGCCACTGATACACATACATGTACGGCAATTAACAGTTACCAAGCACTTCGCCTATCCTAGCACAGTACTGTACCCTACATAATTATCACAGAACACTTACAGTCCAGGGCTAAAAAATAAATATTTAATTTCTTATTTTGAGTTGGTCAAGCCTGTCTCCGTCTTTTTGCATATTAGCTCTTGCACGTCCGAGCTCCGCAACTTTGTGCTGCATCACGCTGTCCAAACTGTTTACAAGAAGTACTGTTAGCTAGGGGTTGAACGAGTACATAATTTTTAACCTCGACATTAACATAAAAAAACTCGAACGACGCTCGAGTAGCCGATGACGTCACAGTGTCTTACGATGCAAAATAAATAAATAAATATAAATGCCTAAAAACGTCTTTACAAAAAGAAAAAAAAGACCAACAAAGCATTGGGAGCATTTATTATGCTCCTATCATTTATCATACTGCACATAAGTCACAGGAAAAACAAAACTATTAGTTATATTAATAATATTAAAAGTGAAAGTATAAGGCGATGAAAACCGAAACTTAAAAAACAAATTGGGCCACAGCCACACCGTACCACCGCCTGCAGCTGTGCAATTTAGGTTTACTTTTAGAGATTGTGTTTATAGATTTTTAATAGCTCTAGAGAGATGAATATTTGTTTTTTTGTTTGTGAAACGAGAGAGATGAAGCCGTTTCAACCGTGTTATATATGGGACCTGCAATAAAACACTGCCCTCTGCTGTCACAACAATCTACTACGGTGTTGAAGCAAAGAACGTCAACAGGATGTTTCAATGAGTGGCGCAATTTATAAAATTATAAACTGTTTTACCTTTTTGACAAGACTGGACCAGCTTCATAGATCCGTGCGCACAAAGGAATCCATTTTGTAGCGTCTACTAAAAGCTAAAAGCTACCGCGCGCTCTGTTTTTATCACGTGATGACGTCACTACGGGTACCCGAGTTGGACAAAAAAGCCTCGATAGAAGTCAAAGCACTCGACCTGTCGAAAACTCGGTTATTCTGTTAATGCACTACTGTTAGCATGTTAACTCCATACATTTGGAGTCAGAAAAAGAGTTAATAACTTACTGAAAGCAGTTTCTCCGCGGCGTTCATCCAAAACAAGCTGCTCCACGTTAGCATGTTAGCCCCGCCATTTGCAACGCCCGTTAGCATTAGCTCATCCAAGGTTGCCGCAGCTGTTTGTACGTGTTTTAGCATGTCCAGACAACATCTTAGGCTGCCAGGCGGACATCGAGGCAAGCTCCCGGCCGAAGCTGGCCTCTCCACCGCCCGTCGGCTCCGTTTCCCCGGTGACACCATCCACCCCACCCGCCCATCCTACAGCAAGGCTTGTTAGAATGTTAGCTCGTTGCTACTCCAGTCTGGCTCGCTGTCTGCTGCTTCACGCGGTCAACAGTGTCGTTTTGCTTCGCCCATCCGTTCCTCCACAAAACCACCGTTCAGCTCCAGATCATGTATCCGAGCGCAGGAACATCTGATCGGACAAAGCCGGCTGTCAAGACTGGAGCTAACTGGCTATGGTTAAACTTGTGGGCACTGCCGAAAACTGACTGCAGAAAACAGGCAGAAACTGCCGCAAACTTTGTAAATCTGCTTAAAAATTATGTAATAATAATAATAATAATAATTTATTTATAAAGCCATTTAAAACAACCACAGCTGCAACAAAGTGCTGTACACATGAAATCAAGAACATTTAAACACACAAAAAAGAATAATTAAATTTCATATTTTTATTAATATGATACGTTCGTAAAGTCGTAAGTCGAGGCCATCGTAAGTCGGGGACCACCTGTAATTCTATATGTTCTATTATATTCTATATAACCCTCTATCTGGAGGGCTTCATCAGCCAGAGGAGTTCCAGTAAACTGTTTCCCCACCAAGCAGTAAACACCTTAAGTGGACCAACCAGTTTGCTGGAGCTAAGATGGTTTCTGGGGGCCATCCTGTCCCTCGTCAGCTCCTCCCAGGCAGGCAGCCAAAGCCAAAGTACACTGAAAAACTGAGAATTGAGGGATCTTTGATTTTGCACAAACAAAATAAGTCAATACTACACAATACAGTCGATAGAATAAAGAACCATTTACTTAATTATAAACAATAATGAAACTACTTTGTACTAATTTTTCTTATGTTGGTTTAATGTAATTATATTAGATTACTAAAACCATTGTAATCATGTTTTATCATCACCGGAAATGATGCAATATATCAAAAGACACTATCAAATATCTTCTTCTAATAATAAGAGTGGTACATTATTTTGAATCTTAACCAATCAGAAGCCAAACAAGATCATAGCCGCCCAGTTTCTTCTGACTACTCGGCAACAAGAACAGTTTAAGACAAATCTTTGGAGGAACACCGATTAGGTAAGTGATCTAAATTATTTTTTTGTAGTTGAGAATGTTTGCACAAGATTACAGTATTGTGCTGTATGAAAACTCATTGTTAGTTAAACTACCCTGATGCATGCTCAATAATGCAGATAGACAAATCTAAAAAAGCTAAGTCACATCATCTCTGTGGATAAATATATCAAGTTCACACGAGAAGATGTAAAAAAATGGCAGGTTGGCTTTCTTGGACTGTGAGTTCTCAGTTTCTGATAGAGGGTATTTGCAAACTGAGGTGTACCGCAAACCCACCCACACAGACCAGTATTTACAGTTTGACTCCCATCACCCTCTGGAGCACAAGTTAGGAGTCATCAGGACTCTGTACCACAGAGCAGACAGCGTCCCCACTAACTCAGGAGCCAGACAGAAGGAGAAATCACACACAAAACAGGCTCTAGAGAAATGTGGATATCCTAACTGGGCCTTCCTGAAAGCAGAGAAGAAACCCAAACAGGACTCCAGCCAGCCATCAGGTGAAAAGAAGGAACCCAGACCCAGACCAGTGGTCATTCCATATGTTGCGGGAGTTTCAGAGACATTGAGACGTTTATTTTCTAAACACAACGTCCCAGTGGCTTTTAAACCCCAAAATACATTACGGCAAAGACTGGTTCATCCCAAAGATCCAGTCCCCCGGCACAAACAGAGTAATATTGTGTATGCTGTTCAGTGTCAGGAGGGCTGTGATCAGTCTTATATCGGGGAAACTAAACAGCCACTGGCCAAAAGGATGGCCCAGCACAGAAGATCAACATCATCAGGTCAGGACTCTGCGGTCTACACTCATCTCCAGGCCAGCGGTCACTCTTTCAGGGATGAAGATGTTCACATCCTTGATAGAGAGGAACAATGGTTTGAGAGAGGAGTAAAGGAGGCCATCTTTGTGAAAAGAAACCGTCCATCATTAAACAGAGGTGGAGGCCTCCGGGTTCAACTGTCCCCCTCTTACAATGCTGTTATTGCTAGTATCACTCAGCCCTCTGTGAATAGCAAACAACCATCAGGGTGTTAACGATCCATCGTCAGGCTGATGGTCCTCCTTGATCATGTGAGCAGCTGGTTTCGGCTGTCATCAGCCAACTGGTTGATCCACTGTGGGAGGGTGCTATTTATAAGACTGAGCTGAACACAGCTTCTCAGACTGAGGAAGTCTTTCGGACGAAAGACGAAACGTTTCTACAGTTTTTTTTGCTTTGTTTTGTTTTGTTTTTTGAATGTCCAGAGGACCAGACTTAGCTTTTTTGGATTTTTCTACCTGGATTATTGAGCATCCATCAGTTATTTCAAAATGTTATTCATGAAGGATTTCTCTTCTCAAACCTGCAGTGAAGATTCAGTGACACTGTTTATCTCATTTTAATTTGAGCTCAGGACAATCTACACACCAAGAGACTCTTTGTTTTTGTCCTATTTAAAAATCAAGATGAATAATATCTGTTTTTGCTTTTATCATTAATAGGTCCCATATGTGATGCTTAATGACGTTGTTTTTAATCAAACCAACAGTATTTTGCTTAAAGTGTTAAGGCAAAGGAATCAGTTTTATCATAAAATGCTGACATCTGAAACTAACACTTTATCTTTCTGACAAACTAATCTTTTGACCCCCTTTCAACGTGTTGATGTCATCCTCACATCATCTTCTGATGCCATTCGGCCAATCAGAAAATAACACGTTTTCTGTGAAGTGTGACTTGTTAATTTACATACAGTAGGTTGTGTGTGTATTTTCTGTAAGCTCTGTTTTCATACACTGAACTTTGAATGGGTCACAGGTACGTGTTATCCCAAGTATGTGGGGGTGTTAGTTTCCTATTTACATATGTTGGTGCGTGTCTATGGCTTATCCTGTTATAACTTCGCCCTCTCACTGTCTCCTCACTGAATTGATAAAGCTCCTCGGATGAGAAGCGAAACGTCTTGTTTGCTACAAATAAAGTCTAGTTGTTTTGTATTGAACGCCTTTTTTGATTTTATCATGTCCTGGACGACTGAGAATCTTCACCAGCAACACGTTTTCTGGGTCAGGTCTCAGTTAAAACCTTCACATCTTACTTCTCTCTTGAGTTGCTGGGAGGAAGTTGACATGAAATTACATTCTCTTTTAAGCTGAGAACTTGGACCAAGCGTCAACGGTCCAGTTCAACAGCCGAGTTGATAGCAAGACTGCTGTAAACTCACTTGAACTCTAAGTTCTATCTGAATGAGGTTCCTTCAAGGAATCCTTTATTCTGAAAATCAACCAGACTGCCGTTACTTCAGTGGGCCAAAGGCGGACGTGAGAAGCTGCAAGGTAAACTGACTGACCTCATCGTACTTCAAGGACCCTATCGCTCTTTGCAGACCGTCAAAGGTAAAGTCGCTGATTGTCTACACATGGATACGTCCAGCTGGAGACGCACGGAGAACGTGTCATGTTTCTGGTTATAAACATTCAAGATAGTTCACCCCCTCTTTTACTCCATCTTCCTCCGAAAACTTTTCTTTATCTCCTAAGCCAATAAACTTTAAGTTTGTGCTAACAGAAAGTTTAATATAAAATGTTTTACTTGTCTGTTGTATCTAAATTTTGAATCTGTCTACAGTTAGTTATAGGAAATTCGATCGATCCAAACATGTACAAATGTGTGATGTAATTTAATGATTTGTTAAAGGGGACCACACATGCAAAATTCACTTTTTAATGTTTTTTTACTAAACTTTGGGTATTTACTTCATAAAAAAACAGTCCTTGTGCCAAAAAAATGCACCCAGTGGTTTATTTACTCTAAGTAGATTTATTTATTTTTGATAAATACACCAGGATTCACACTTCCTGCATTTATTGACGTCACAAGCCGCCAGCCAATCAGATCAAACCTGAGTCCAGCCCCTCACCTAGCAACCCCTGGTTAGGCTCAACCCACTTCTGTATTAAACACATGACTGTTGTTTTTCATGATTTCATCTCATCTTTTGTTTATATGTTCTTAATTTCATGTGTACAGCACTTTGTTGCAGCTGTGTTTTTTTAAATGGCTTTATAAATAAAGTATAATTGTTATTTTTATGTTTTAGTTCAATTTTTAGTGTATTTGCGATCGCTGCCAACGCGCAGCCGGCAAAAATTAAACGAGCGGACCACAGGCGGAAGGACCGGGTTCGACGGGACCCTCTTCCGGCGCGATGGAGCGGAGCTTCAACTGTACAGCCTTGCAGCAGCCTCGCAGCAGGCTCGCAGCAAGAGGACCTTCTCCTTACAGATTAATTTACGGGAGACACTTGGTGAACTTTGTGTTGTCTTCACTGGAACAGCGATAACTCCCAAAATCTCATCGCGTGCAACGAGCGGAGCTGGCGAAAACCGGAAGAGGAACAAGCTAACATTAGCTTCGGATTCGGGTGGTCTAATGCTAAAAGGAGCAGCAAACTGCGGCGCGCTCAGACGGGTTTCGGTAAGTTATCTTAAGCTAACACTAACAGTAAGTCAAATGAGTAATAAAAAAAGAGCTAATTTTAAAACAACAACACATTACAGATACTGGCTGTTACAGAGGGCGTGAACAGATCGTTGAAGGGCGTGGACTTCAAGAAACCGGTCGTTCAAAACGAAAGTTAAAAATGGCAGAATTAAAAAGGGTATAATTGATTATCTAATAATTATTTTGTGCATTAAATTGAAGGAATAGGGTCTGGATATCCCACAGAAATACCATAAAAATTTAAAAAATACATCTGAGGTCCCCTTTAATTAAATGATTCAGTTCATAAATTGACGTTTCAAGTCTTTACATTCTCACCTCCAAGGCACAGAATTATAGGTATTAATCTAAAAAGAGAGAACTCGTTTAATTGATGATAAGTTTGTCAGGTGAAAACCTGATCGATCAATCTATCATCTGGAATATTGTACAGTCAGCAAAACTGACCACTGCGATGTCCCTACAAGTACAACAGCTAGTCTCCATAATTTTGTGATGTTGCGGTCTTCCTTATCCGAGTTCATAAGAGTTCACACATTCTGCGGTGTTCAAAAGAAACACTAGATTTTTAGCATTTAAACGCAATTACAACACAAACTAGCATTGATTAGCAATAGATAAACATGCTACAAACATGTGTGGGGCCAGCCACAGCGAAACAAAGCTGCAGGCCGCAAACAGCACATGAAGAAACGCGTCATATACTCAAAAGATAAATTATGTAATGAAAAGGTGTAAAATGGTACTCACCTCCAAACGGATTGTACCCTGATGGTGTAAGGGTGGGTGAACATCAGTTTGAAGAGCTTTCTTGGAACATCGTCGCTCTTCTATGCTAATGCTAATGCTAGACCTCTCATTCCATATTTGTACAATTTCTCCAAAAGAATGCAGTGATCAATAGTATCATAGGCTTTTCTGAGGTCAACAAAGATACTGACACAATATTGTTTTTCATCTATAGCTGTAGTTATTTGTTCAATAAAGTCCATGAGAGCCATTGATGTTGAATGGCTTTTTCTGAAACCATATTGATTATCACTCAGAACCATTTGTTTATCAAGAAATCTATCCAGTCTGATCACAAAAATGTTTTCTAGAATTTTAGAGAACTGGGGCAGCAATGATATTGGTCTATAGTTATCAAACTTACATTTTTCACCATTTTTATAGAGTGGAATTACCTTTGCAATTTTCATACCCTCTGGGGATATTCCTGTTGAGAATGACAAATTACATATATACAGTATAAGTAAAAGGCTCAATAACATAATTGATTATTTCCTTTTCAAGGGTCATATCCATGTCTAACCAGTCTTTAGATTTTTGTTTGAAAGTTTTTTAACCATGTTCATTATTTCATTTTTGTCAGTTCCATCAATAACTAAATTGTCAGTAATACCATTAACTTTGGTTGTTAGCTCTGTTAGCATGATTTGGTCACAACTCTTTGACCGCTGGCGGGAGAGGATGCTGGCGTGATGTCGTGATGTCGTCGCTTCTCCACGCTAAAAAGTTATTTTACTGTTGCTATTTTTTGGACATTTTTTGGACATTTATCTGGACTTACTTTGTTCAGTGGTTTTTCAATAAGGACTTTACGGACAGCTTAGTTAGCACTTCCTAACCGGAATTTGGGCTGTCTACCTCCTGTCAAACTCCAGCATGAACTTGCTTGAAGAACTACGTAGCTGCAATTATTGTTTCACTTACCTGCTACCTGTCAACCTCCTGTGTCATCTGGACTGTTTGTCGAGTTATCTCATTTGCCTGAACTCGAAAAAGGCTTTTGACACCAACAGAGGACGCTAGACAACTCCACTCATTTAGTCTTTCTTTTATTTTCTTTGATGCTCCATGAGTCACAGGTTGAAAACCTTGAATAATAAAACACATTTACATAAATTACTTTAAATTTAAATTTAAATTACTCAACAAAATTAAACCCTTAATAGAAAATTATTAAATAGAATTTAAGCTTTACCTCTATATTTCAAAATGCAGCAAATTTATACACACAAGATAAATTCTTATTACTCCTGTTAATTTACAAAAGATAATTGAAAAGAAATACATACCAAAAGCATCTCTGTGGTTGCCAAACACTGAGCAGTAAACTCAGGCAAACAAAGGCAAACAGCTGCTGGTACTAATTAAAGCTTACTACCTGAAGGCCAGGTAGCCACACCTACATTTCAACCTGAAGAGACTCACAAAACGAGAGAGAGAATACAATTAAAATGTTTTATTGATTAAGGTTTCTTTGGCGCTCGGGCCCCGGCGGAGGGCATTGCTTTGCATGCCGGACTGCTGAGAGCTTGAATGTCCGGCATAGGGAGATAGATTATGGATATCTACCCCCCCCCCGGGACCCGAACCCGGTGGTTCAGAAGGGAACGCAGACGTCCAATCCATCCCACCGGTACGTGAATGACAGCCAGCCAGCGGCCGACGGCTCCGGCCAACCCGGAGACGAACACCAGCGCAGAAACCCCGTCCTGAGCAAGCACGAAGCGACAGCGGGAAGGAAAAACTCCCCCGAGGGGAAGAAACCTCCAGCAGAACCAGGCTCAGGACAGGCGGCCATCTGCCATGACCGGCTGGGTCGCAGGGAACAGGAAGCAGGAACGCACACAGCAGCAGGACCAAGACGAAGGCGAGCAGGACAACCCCAGGCGGCGGAGGCGGGACGAAGAACAGGGGAGGACAGAGGAACCAGAAACCCCAGGAGGAGACGGGGAGGCGGAGGGAGGCGACTAGACTGGCAACGGGCAAACAGGAAGAGCTGAGGAAAGGGGTGCCTTATATCCAGGTGGACAGTTGATGAGTGATTCGATGCAGCTGTGAGTCCTGCCATTGTTGAATTTGCGTCTTCGACTTCATTTCAACCTGAAGAGACTCACAAAACGAGAGAGAGAATACAATTAAAATGTTTTATTGATTAAGGTTTCTTTGGCGCTCGGGCCCCGGCGGAGGGCATTGCTTTGCATGCCGGACTGCTGAGAGCTTGAATGTCCGGCATAGGGAGATAGATTATGGATATCTACCCCCCAAAAATAAATTGCCGGGGCCGAGCTGGCGAGGGTCTGGCTGCCCGAGTATGCGTGGGCAACACCGTCTTTTCATGGGCTGGGCAGCAGCCTTGTTCACGGACTGGGCAACGATAGCCCCTTTTCACGGACCGGGCAACGACAGCCTCTTTTCACGGACCGGGCAACGACAGCCTCTTTTCATGGACTGGGCAACGACAGCCTCTTTACTTGGACTGGGCAACGACAGCCTCTTTACTTGGACTGGGCAACGACAGCCTCTTTACTTGGACTGGGCAACGACAGCCTCTTTACTTGGACTGGGCAACGACAGCCTCTTTACTTGGACTGGGCAACGACAGCCTCTTTACTCGGACTGGGCAACGACAGCCTCTTTTCTTGGACTGGGCAACGACAGCCTCATTTCTCGGACTGGGCAACAGCCGCATTCCCGGGAACAAGCCCCGTTGGGGCAACCAAGAACGAGCGTGCATGGGCTCCAGCCCCTTTCCATGGAAAGAAGACAAAAGGGGGAAGTGATTCGGCTCAAGTTGCATGCATGCCGGACTGCTGAGAGCTTGAATGTCCGGCATGGGGAGATAGATTATGGATATACTCCTCCCTCCCCCCAAACATAGCCAGGGGCGAGCCGGCGAGGGACTGGCCGAAAGGTGAAAAGGAAGCCCGTGAGAAGGGTTGCCAGAGGAATGAGAGAAGGGAGCGTGCCCGCTCGAGCTGCCAGAGAGAGCCCGCATGGGCTGCCAGAGCGAACCCGCATGGGCCACCAGAGAAAAGCAAAGCCCACTCGAGCTGCCAGAAAGGAAGAGGGAGGCGTCGTCCACGACTGAAGGACCCCTCCACTAGTGAACAATGCGAGAGCTTACCCAGAAACTGAGCAAGCGTCGAGCAGCAAGCAGGGATGAGATGTCCGGGTGGACGCAGGAGGAGCAGGCCGCCAAGACCAGTGATCAGGCCAACGGAAGGAAGCCTCGGGAGCACCCCGAACGGCTGCGGAGGGAGCTTAGCTACGCCCCTCGGGGGGAACGCAGAGGCAAGAATAGAAAACAGTCAGGAAGGAGCTCGATGGCATGGGAAGGCAACAGACTCGGGAACGGACCCAGATGACAGAGTTTGCACGAAAGACAATGCCAACCAGGAGGGATCGAATAAACGGGACTAACGGGAGGCCAAACAAGGAAGCAAAACGGGGTGAACGGGAAGCCAACTATCAAAGTAAAACAGGGTCAACGGGAGGCTAACTAAGAAAGAAACGGGGCGAACGGGAGAAGGAAGATCAGCGTTCGGACCCGTGAAGGGCCTTGGGGGCCCACCGACGAGGGCAGACTGAACGTGGGTGTGCGCCCCTGCAGAAGCTGCACACGTGGAGAAAGGCACAATTGGGGTACGAGCAGACAGAACGGTTAAAATGGTTACAAATCGGCATGTCGTCGAAAGCCTCCACCCCCCGACCGCGGTGGTCCGCATGCAGGCCGCCAACAGGATCCCCAACAGAACGGGGCGCCGGCAGGGAGGGCAGAGGAGGCAGGCCAAACGGGACCGAGGGGCAGAGGGAACTGCGATGGCCGACGGCAGAGCAGGAGTGGCATGGGGCTGCGTGGGTCAGCATGACAAGGAGGTCAGTGTCCAGGACCGACCAGTCAAGACGCATCCCTGATCGGGACAGGATGGCAGCAGCCTTGGTGGAAAAGGCGTTATGGTAACGGTAGAACAGGGACCTGCCGTACGAGAGGCTGAGATCTACCACCAAGGCGAGGTAGGCGTCCAGCTCGACCCTACGCTCGGGGTAGACCGAGCAAAGAACATCCCGGAAAACCCCAAAGGCCGCCACAAACTCGCCGACGGACAGGTCCCTGGACAGGCGGGGATCGGCGGAGCGGAAGACCGCAGTGAACTCTGAGGAGGAGGCCACCTGATGATCGACAGGGGGGGAGGGGAGCAGCAGGGAAACCAGATTAACGTGCTGCCCCTGCAGGATCTTAGCACGGAGCCTCGGGGAAATCGAAGCATGTGCCGGCATGTACGGCTGGCCTAAAGAGGGAGAGCATGAAGAAAAACGATTAAAGTCAGGACAGCACCAAGCAGCTCACGAGTACAGCCACCTCGATCACCAACCGCACAGAACATCCACAGTGCAAGCATAACCAACGTGACACGATCCAAACAGGTAAAACAATGCCAGTGCGACAGAATTTAAACAGATTAAACGTACCAAAGTCACTCAACAGGTCAAACGACGCCAGTGCGACAAACAATGCCAGTGCGACAGAATTTAAACAGATCAAACTTACCAAAGGCCCCCAAACAGGTAAAACAATGCCAGTGCGACAGAATTTAAACAGATTAAACATCACTAAAGCTACACAAGGCGGAGGTTTGTGTAAAACAAACCAGCAAGACATGAAGAAACGATGGTGGAACAACAGCGCCATCTGCCTGGCAAGTTAACACAACGCAGACGCAGTACCACCGCCTGCGCACCAGACGGCGCTGCAGAACGGGCGAAAATCAACGAAGAAGAGCCGACCTAGCATTAGCAGCAGAGCTAGGAGCGGCGCAAGTCAGCGAACTGACCATAAAAGACAAAAATGAGGCACGTCGAGGCAAAGCAGAACGACTGCGGACAAGTAACGATACGTCTTACCCAGTGGAGGAGCGGAGCGGGCCTCGGCGAGAGTGAACGCCACGGGACCAGGCAGGGGAGCTGACTGACCCGGCAACGATGCTGGAGCAGAGGGCTGACGCTGAGCGGACAGAGCCGAGACCCGAGATACACTCGCGCGTCCTCACGATACGCCAATACGCAGCGTACGTATGCCCCGTACGCAGCGTAGCCCCGCGTAGCCCCTCAGGGCAAGTACGCGCAAAGGTATTTTTTTACTACGCATACGCGATTCGCATACGCGATGCGCGGTGNATATCATCTCATAATTATGAGATCAGGATCTCATAAGCATGAGATATTATCTCATAAATACGACATCTTATCTCATAATTATGAGATCTTATCTCATAATTATGAGATATCATCTCATAATTATGAGATATCTCATAATTATGAGATACAGTACTATATCATAATTATGACATCTTATCTATGAGATATCATCTCATACATATGAGATGATATCGACATCTTATCCTATAATTATGAGATATTATGTCATACTTATGACATCTTATATCATAATTTTGACATCTTTTTTCATAATTAATTATGAGATATCTCATAATTATTGGATATCATCTCATTATTCATTCAACCTTTATTTAGTCAGGTAAATCTTTTGAACCTCATGGGCTCATTTACGAAAGCGACCTGCTAAAACTAAAGAACAATGAACAGCAGTGATAGAATTTCCTTAAACAATAAACAATAAACAAACAAACAATAAACAATAGAAAACAAAAGAGAGAGAAAAACAAAAGAAAGTTTTTTTTTAAACAAAGTATCAAAAAACTAGCAAAACATTATAAGGTAGACGTATAAAATCAAAGACAGGAACAAATCTGCATTGGTTTTTGCCAGGATTCCAACAGATTCTGAAAACCATTTAGAGAAGTCATTATGAGATGATATCTAAAAATCATGAGATCAGGATCTCATAAGTATGAGATCATGAATCAATTTTTTTTTAGGTGAATGCTCTCCGTACAGGATCCCCGCGCGTGCACCTGAGCGGCTCACACCTGCCACGGAGCCGAGCAGACGCTGCTCCCCACTGCGCATGCGCACTTCGCTGAAGGGCTCCACTGTCATGGCGGTGACGAAGTGAAAAGCTACCGGAGCAGACCAGGAAGCGAACGCGGCGCAGCTGGCTCAACCGAGCCATTTAACCGTCTCCGAGTGTGTCGGGGGGCACAGAGGGCACCTCCGTCCCTTTTCTTCTTCCGTGGGAGTTGCTGTCCGGACTCACTCCTTCCTGTTGGAGAGTTCTCGTGGGGTTGTGCCGAGCGCACTACCTGTCAAGTCCGTGGAGTCCACAGGAGCAACTTCCACTGCTGAGCGGAGTCATCAGTGTGACTATACATTACAAGCAGAGGAGAGGAACCCGCTTCACCTGCTCCTTTCTCGCTGCAACGAGGCTCTCCTCGGGTTTTTTACGACATTTATCCGTGTGGTTTCAAGTTACAAGAGTTCACGGTGACATTCTTCCTCTGCTCCTCTTCACCTCCAGCCGTGGATGGAGCAGTTCGCCCTGTAGACTGACCTCCACTCAGCCGAAGGGGAGATAGAGCCCTCTCTCCCCCTCCTGCCCTCTCACCATATTGGGAGGTGAACAGGTGCCTCACCTGCGCGCGCCACCTGTCCCGCTCTTCCTTTTAGCAAATGGCTAACGTGGAGCCGGCGGAGAGCAAGGACGGCATGGCTGAGGGGCTCGGGGTGCCCAGCCCCACCGGGGTGCCCGTCAGGGGCATCCGCATGAAGTTCGCCGTGCTGGCCGGACTGGTGGAAGTTGGAGAAGTTTCCAACAGAGACATCGTGGAGACGGTGTTCAACCTGGTAAGCTGATTATCACTGGAGCTCAGGCCGAGTCATGGCGTGGTGACTTCTAAACATCCAGGAAAAAATGATTAGTTTACTAGTTTAACAGATGGTTCATGTTCCTGTGGTTGGATGTCCTTAGGTTGTTGTTTGAGTTCAGCGTCTTTATTTGGCTGACTGATGCTGCTGCAGCTTGGTTTTCCTGTTTATTTATTGTTTTATGTACATATGCTTTACTAGCTACATATACTCTGCTGTTTTGGTCATGCATTCATTCATTCAACCTTTATTTAGTCAGGTAAATCTCATTGAGCCTCGTGGACTCATTTACAAAAGCGACCTGCTACAAACTATAAAATCAAGAACAAGAACATGTCTGCATTGGTTTTTGCCAGGATTCCAACAGATTCTTAAAACCATCCAGAGAGGTCAAGGTCGAGAGCTTCAGATCTTTTTGTAAGATATTCCATGAAGCAGGAGCAGAGTAGGAGAAGGCTCTTTTTCCAAGTTCAGTCCTCACTGACGGAACACTGCAGGTAATCATGTCCTGAGAGCGCACGCTGTAGCTGCACTCACGATGCATGATGTGTATCAAAACGTGCAGCTCATTGAGTAGATGAACTTATATACAAATATGTCATCCATCCATCCCATTATCTTTTACCCGCTTCTTCGTTTTTGGGTCATGGGGGTCACTGGTGCCCATAACCAGCACGTCACTGTGCGAGAGGCGGGGAACACCCTGGACAGGTTGCAGTCCATCACAGGGACACAAACGAGACAAGCAACCCTCTCGCTCACCTAGAGACAATTTAGAATCACCATTCAGTCTAACATGCATGTTTTTGGTCTGTGGGAGGAAACTAGAGTACCTGGAGAAAACCCACACGTGCACGGAGAGAACATGCATACTCCATCCAGAAAGGCCCCCCAGTCGGGATTTGAACCAGGGACCTGCTCACTGAGAGATGGCAGTTCTAAAAACTAGGGATGCATAATATTATCTGTATGGTAATGGTATCGGCTGATGTTCGTGATAAAGTTAAATATTGGACATCAGCCATTCCATCAAAATAACTCCCCAATATAAAAGGTACTGTTTTTGTATGACAACCCAGTGACAAGGTTGCTTGTAGAGCCAGCACAACGTGATGACATCACACGCACCGTTGAGTTTAGATTTATGAAAATTTACAAATTTGCACTGTTCTTGTTGTCATTGTGTTAGAGAGAGTAAATGCCATGAATAAATTGGACATTAAACATAATCCAAGTTGAAGTGTTGCGTCATTTTCAGTCCCCTTTTTTGGCATCTGCATTCGGTAGCAGGCCAAACTGACACAGACCATGCAGAATAATGTACAGGTAGTTCTCAGTCACAGTGACTATACAATACAAGCAGAGGAGGAGGAGGAACCCGCTTCACCTGCTCCTCTCTCCTTGTTCGCTGGCTCTCCTCGGGCTTTTTACGACATTTATCCGTGTGGTTTCAAGTTATGAAGTTCAAGTTCAAATAACATCAGTACATTTATAAATTCAATGTACAGTTTAAATATGTATCCATTGATATCCAAGCCAACAAGAATTACAACTCATAGTGCCACAATAATTGATAATATTTTCACAAATATAACAGACGGAGAGGTGATAGGTGGTATCTTAACGACCGACTTAAGTGATCATTTACCAGTTTTCACAATCTATAAAAATGATCAAAGTATCACAAAAGAAGTTAACGCAAAGAAAAAGATCATAAACACATCAAAAAAAGTTATGGAAAAATTAAAAGAGGATCTAGATAAACAAGACTGGAATAAAGTGTATGTTGATGATGTGAACAGATCATATGATGAGTTTATGAATATCTTGGAAACTCTGTATGAAAAAAATTGTGTACAAACAAATTACACAAAGAGAAAAATTGTTGACCAACCATGGATGACAAAAGGGTTGAGAAATGCTTGTAAAAAAAAGAATTATTTGTATTCGTGTTTCTTGAAATTGCGAAGTCAAAACGCTGAAGAAAAATATAAAAAGTATAAAAATAAATTAGTAGGGATTATAAGGAAACATAAGAAAGAATATTATAGTAAATTATTAGATAAAAGTAATGGTGATATGAAAGCAACATGGCGAGTAATGAATAGTGTTATGAAGAATCATAAAGCAAAAACTAGTATTTCAAAATATTTTGTAAAAGAAAAAGATGAGGTTTATGATGAAAATGAAATTGTCAATGGATTTAATCAGTATTTTGTGAATGTTGGATCAAGCCTTGCAGCTAAAATACCAAAAGTAAATAATAATGTGAGCCACACAATTACAGGCTGTACAAGCAGTATTTTTCTAAATGGAACTAACGAAGAGGAAATAATGAAAGTAGTAAAAAATCTTACAGACAAGAGATCAAAGGACTGGGTGGACATGGATATGATGTTTGTAAAGGATATAATGAGCCATGTTATTGAGCCGTTTACATATATATGTAACTTATCATTTTCAACAGGAATATTTCCAGATAATATGAAAGTAGCTAAGGTAGTTCCTCTTTTTAAAAATGGTGATAAATGTGTGTTCAACAATTATAGACCTATATCCTTGTTACCACAGTTTTCTAAAATTCTTGAAAAACTTTTTGTGAACAGACTAGATCAATTTATAGACAAACAAAATATTCTAAGCAATAGTCAATATGGGTTCAGAGCTAAAAACTCTACATCAATGGCTCTCATGGAATTAATGGAACAAATAACTACTGCTGTCGATCAAAAACAATACTGTGTCAGTATTTTTGTTGATTTAAAAAAAGCATTCGATACTATTGATCACACCATTCTCCTTGAAAAACTGAACAAATATGGTATTAGAGGACCAGCATTACAGTGGGTATCTAGCTATTTGAAAGATAGGAAACAATTTGTACAAATAAATGATGTAAGATCTGACCTCTGTAATATCACATGTGGAGTTCCCCAGGGCTCTGTGCTTGGACCAAAGCTATTTATTTTATATGTGAATGACTTGGTAAATGTGTCAGGACTCCTTAAATGTATACTTTTTGCTGATGATACCACTTTTTTCTGTTTAGGTGAAGATATAGAACAAATGTTGGAATTGATAAAGACAGAATTTACCAAAATACAAACTTGGTTTAAAATCAATAAATTATCATTAAATCTAGAAAAAACTAATTACATGATATTCAGTAATAAAAAGAAAACTGTTGATGTTCCACTCAAAATTGAGGGTGTTGAGATTTGTAGAGTGAGTGAGGTGAAGTTTTTGGGTGTTATTATTGATGACAAACTGACATGGAAACAACACATAAATTCTGTAAGAATAAAAATAGCTAAATCGATTGCAGTACTATACAAGGTCAGAGACCTATTGAATGATAAAGCTCTGTATTTGTTGTATAACACAATCATTGTTCCACACTTAATCTATTGTATTGATGTTTGGGGGAAAGCGTGTAAAACAATCACAAAGCCTATTTTTGTATTACAGAAAAGAGCTGTAAGAATTATCACTAGAAAACATTACTGTCATCCATCCAGTACATTATTTTATCAACTGAAATTATTGAAGTTCCATGATTTGGTTGATTATAATATTTTATCAATTATGTATAGGGCTCAGAACAACAAATTACCTTTAAATATCCAAATGCACTTTGTTAAAAGACAAAGTTGTTATAATCTTAAGGGGACAGAGATGTTTGTAAAACCACAATTCAGAACTAGCTTGAAGGGACGTTCTACCTCAATCCAGGGAATTAGATTATGGAATGGCTTGGAGAATGTAGTTAAAAATGCCAAGTCACTGTTTACATTTAAAAAAATGATCAAAAGGAATTTGTTGAAAAAATATATATGAATTAGCATAATGTGTATTGTATTATTTATTAGTAATGTATTAGTATTAGAAAATTAGAAAGAGTTAGTCATTTTGTACTACTGGTGGAAGATTATTAATGTGCTTTGTATCAATTTTTAATTATGTATTAGTATTAGAAAATTAGAAAGAATTAGTCATTTTGTACTACTGGTGAAATATTATTAATGTGTTTTGTATCGATTATTAGTTACGTATTAGTATTAGAAAATTAGAAAGAGTTAGTCATTTTGTACTACTGGTGAAATATTATTATTGTTTAATCTGATTGTTTGAAAAAAGGGGCAGATATAATAAGATTTATTCTTCTTTCTGCTTCCTTTCATTTTTTTACATTGTGTACGTATCATTAATGGGATTGTCTTGTATTGTGTTTCTTTTGTAAAAAAATGAACAAATTTAATAAACATAAACATAAACATAAACAAGTTACAGGTAGTTCTCGACTTACGACGGTCTCGAGTTACGACGTTTCGCGGTTACGACGCATCTCCCATAATTTTTTATTTATTTATATATACATGTACTGTATATATTTTGAAAATTTATTTTGAAAAGCCGAATTACGCAGTTTCCGGTTTTACGTATTAAACGTAGCTGTGGTGGAGTTCTGCCCTGTACTCTCTAAAAAAGCTAAGTCTGTTCCTTTGGACATTCAAAAAACAAAACTGTACTGTAAACCCTGTTTTACGTCGTAAACGGAACGAATACGGCAGATGGGCCGAGCTGGACAACGGTTTTACGTCGTAAACGCAATAGAGAATACGGAGGAGGGACGGACGGCTTCACCACAACATCCTAGTAGGAAATTCTTTTTCCCCCCCCCCTTCACTATGGCTCCCAAATGTATGTTTTTTTGATAATTATGTAGGGTACTGTGTTAGGATAGGCTAAGTGCTTGGTAAAATACAGTACTTTACGTATAAGGCGCAGTATGTACGTATGTTCCGACTTACGTCAAAATTCGGTTTACGCCGCCGCGTAGGAACAGATCTCCATCGTAAGTCGAGGACTACCTGTATTATAATTCTACAGCAGGGAAAGCTATGTAATCGCTGTAAGTTGATCTAGGGGAAAATATTGGTACTGTATTTATATCGACTAAATACCTTTAACATATCGGTATATCGGATATCAGCCAAAAATCCAATATAGTGCATCTCTACTAAAAACTGCGCCACCGTGCTGCTACAGTTCCAAATATTTTCCTCATAGAAATAGAGTGAGCTGTCTAAAATACTTTAAAATATTCTCTTTGTAATCTGATACATTAACCATATCACAATACTGTATTCTGCTTGCTTGAGCTTTCAGCTTGCCTAAGATTTTAGCTATATTTTGATACTTTTTGCCAATATTTTGCTACATCTAGTTAGTATTTTTCCATTCCTAACATTTAGTGTTTTTGCATCCTTAAGCTTTTAGCTCATGTTCTGCTTGTTTTAGCTCTAACCGCTCAGTTTTAGCTTCTTCGGTTAATTTCAGCAGTCAGTCATTACTCAAGTTTCACACTGCATTTCTTTAAAAAAAAAAATACAGTTTTCTAGTTTCTCATACTTTTGCATCGTAGGAGTCACATTCATACTACGGTACTTGTTATAATCCACAGAAAACAAATGTTTTTCAGTTTTTAATCAACTCTGACAGCAGAGAAGCTGCTGCAGTGTTATTTATCCAGGTCAGGTGTCTTATTTGTTACCTATACTGTACTGGTAACACTGCAACACATTAGTGCTAATGAGTTATGAAAAGCCAGTAAATCGCACCAATGAGAGTGAATGAATTGAAACTAC
>JBBPBX010000029.1:175489-192081 GCA_038048925.1 Garcialebias charrua | reverse complement strand
TATATATATATATATATATATATATATATATATATATATATATATATATATATATATATATATATATATATATATATATATATATATATATATATATATATATATATATATATATATATATATATATATATATATATATATATATATATATATATATATATATATATATATATATATATATATATATATATATATATATATATTTATATATATATATATATATATATATATATATATATATATATATATATATATATATATATATATATATATATATATATATATATATATATATATATATATATATATATATATATATATATATATATATATATATATATATATATATATATATATATATATATATATATATATATGTATATATATATATATATATATATATATATATATATATATATATATATATATATGTATATATGTATATATATATTTATAAGTATATATATATATTATATATATACAGGTAGTCCCCGACTTACGAGCGAGTTCCGTTACAACGAGGCGCTCGTAACATGGAAATCTCGTAATTTGGAACGGCCGCCACGTGTCTCGTAAGTCCGGAATTTCGCTCGTAAGTTGGAACGGTTTTGCTAGCGCGACTACAAACACTCGTTTTTCATCGAAAAACTGCTTATGAGTGCATAAAAATGATCGGAAACGTGTGTCCACATGTTTAGCTAACGAACTGTGGTGAAAAAAACACAGAAAAACTCAGTATTTTTTGCGTTTTTTCCAAAAATTTGCCAGCTCGTAAGTCTGGATCCTCGTAAGTTAGAGCGCTCGTAAGTCGGGGACTACCTGTAATTGGATTTATGACAACAGGATTTCTACTTTTTGGAATCGGTGGTTACCTGGTTTATCGACAAATGCGGAAAATGTCGGCAGCCATTCTAGCCTTGGTAAAGCTGCCCGGCTTGTATGAAGGAGTGTACCGAGTGGTAAGCTCTCAGACTCAGACACAGTATGAGCTGAGCCATAAGCTTCACTGGATTTCTGAGAATCACAGGCCGTTTGCGGCTCCTGGGACTCACTGGCAGGAAGGAATCAACCTGGGAGAAGGCTACAACCTTGATCTAACGGTGTGACTACAACATTTGGCTGTTTGGAATCGCCAGTGAGATGTACCAGCCACACTTTGAAGGCAGACATGGAAATCAAGCAGAGGCTGATTGACCCAAAAATAATTGTGTTATCTGAATTTGGCTTCCCCACTCGGTCTTAAATTGGCCAGCTATCTCAAACTTGTGGTTTAAGCTAAAAAAAAAAGTTGTCTGGTCCTCTGGACGGGTTCAAAAACAAAAAGTTGTAGAAATGTTTCGTCTTTCATCCAACTTCTCCTGGTTGTTTATGTGAACAAGAAGCTCTGCCTCCCCCCTCCCCATCGCTCCCCTCCCGAGGACATCTGTTGATCCGTGTCAGAGTTGAGTCGGCCGGTAGACATTGCGCCATCTTATCAGGACTATGGAACTACAGTATCTGGCTGTTCATGGACAACTCAATGCCCTCGTTGGCCTCCTCATACATAAATGTATTATGACGTCATTATGTCAGCTGTTTATGTGCAAGGTCTTTTTTTTCCAACTCTCACACTATGTCACGGCCAGGACATAGTGTGAGATATTCTTTTTTACCTCCCCTCCCCCTCATGTTTTCTCTTGTCCTTACTTTTGTCTGTTTATCTAAAACATGCCTCACTTGTAAATGAGTATCGGAGGCTCAATGTGATTAATCTGTATAAATAAAGATTGAATTAAAAAAGTTTGGACACCCCTGAACTAAGGCGTTCCTCACTAGAACTAAACTCTGTGAACTTTGTGACCTCAGTGTGGTTCCTCCCGACCTTCTTACATCTCCTCCTCTATAGAACATTTTGGCTTTTTCCGCCCGAGAAGGAATCAGTTGCATCATTTCTCTCAGGGCACCAGCACCGGGCGCTACAAGCCTTTTGCATTACCGGTAAATTTATCATGCATGAGTGCAGTCTTCTCCTGTGAATTAATAAGTAGATGTGAATAAGGAAATGCAATAAATTGGGCTTAAAAGTCCAAAAACAACAGAATGAAGGGACACATGAAAGGATTAAAATAAACTGTAATTCACGAAAAGTGATTTTATTTGGAATATATGTTTTAAATTCATTCAACCGCCTCATTACAGGAAGTAATATCAACTTGTTTCAAATGTGGAAAAAAGTAAAAATAATCACAAAATTCATCATTATTATTATAATTATTGTTATTAATTTGGCTGCAGTTGTTTTTGCCCAGTGCCTTTGTTTTGCTATTATTATCCCTCTGCTCCCTCTTGCAGATGAAATGCAGCAGTTTCTCTCATTATTTAGATGTGCATTCCTGTGGAATCAATTCTCATAGACACATATAAATTATTGTTTAACGAGAAGCTGTATCCTATAAATTATTCAAAGCACCTGGGATTACAATACGAGATCAAATGATAGGAAAAGAAAGAGCACTCTGCTGGAGGCAGCCCGCACACGCGCCATCACGTCCCCAGTTTGATGTTGCACACAATCTGCTTATGCAGGAATAATTGGGGAGTAACAGACACCATGTGTACCGATAGACACGGAGTCCCCGGCTTTTGTGCGCCATATTTGGAGAGAGGTAATTGGGCCGCCGGACATGGTCAGCAATGTCACCCCCGACTCTTGTACACTTTTGTCGTCGGCAGTGGCTGAGCTACCGAGAAAGCTCCCGCGCACGACGGGAAAGAAATAATTAGCTTGTTTATTCTCTCCTGCAGGAATCCTTACAAAACTTACAAAGCATGAAAAAAGAATGAAAGTTGAGGAGGAGCTACTTGTTTACAACTATCTCTCTGACATACGGAGGAGCAAACTGTAATAATTTTTTCATAGCCACTTTCCCCTGTCTGGATGAATTCGAGCCGCCGGTTTCCTGTAGGTGAGAATACAGAAACAGTGGGATTTATTGGCGTGTTATGGCGCCCTGATGCGTTGTAAAAAGGACACTCCAGTAGATAAGGAGAAAGCAATTGTGTGGCATGTGACTGATGGGGAAATTGAGTCCTCGCTCGTAAAATAAATAACGTGGATGTCACCAAAGTGGGGAGCAGATAGAAAAGAGGAAGGCAACAAAAATCTGCTCTCACAGGAACCTTGCAGGGCGCTGCGAGGCCAGTAGGCAGAGGGCATTGTGGGACTGTTACAAACAGGAGGGATGCAGGTGCACTGGGGGATGAGTGTGGTTTTGCTGAGTGAGTGCGTGTGGCTGCACTGGGATGAGAGGGGGGCATGTAATTGCCCCCGCAGATGAGCGAAGAGACAAGAGGTGGGTGGGTGGAAGAGGCGGCGGCAAAGTGGGTGCCATGGGTGCACGAACATATGTGAATCGGTTTGCAGAAACCTCAAGTAAACCGAGTGAAATGAAAAAAAAAAGTATGTTTGCAAGAGGAGGAGGAAAAGTTTAAAATGGGATAAGACGTGCAGAAAGAATGTCCAAAACGAGCACAAAGGATACATGGTGTGTGTTGTTTTTTTTTTCTGCCAAGAGCATGAAGTTTAAGAGTTTCCCGCAATGCTAACATCGGAGCTACTTCTCACTTATTCATGAGTCAGAAACTCACCTTTCAGAATTGGGAAGGAACAGAAAAGAAGAAAAAAAAAGACGGAAAGCAGAAAACTCAGAGGGGGTGAGATGAAGTAAGGACGGGCCGTGGGGAAGGAGAGAGCCGGAAACACAAAGATACAAAGAAAGAGAGGGAGCAAGAGAGAGTGGGAGGGGGAGACAAGAAAAAGGGATGAGAAGACGACCGAAAGATCAGAAGAGATGGATGTGCATTTGCACTTGAGAGATAAAGAAAGAGGGGGAGCAGGAGACCGTAGGGGACTGTCCCCATTCCTGCACCCCACGCTGACAACCTCCTCCTCGACCGTGCCACTTCCGATCAGCCACACAGACGAGCGTCAGCCCCGTGACAGAGCCATGAGACGGGCTGCGCCAGCTAAAGGATGGATCCCCGCTGAATACACCGACAAGAGGAGTTTGGACTCTCTGTAGGCGTGTTCCACCCTCTCTTATTCATTTCAATTACAAGGGGCCTTGTATTCCTGCAGGGCAAGGCCATGACGTGTGATCCACCGTAATGCAGCGAGGGGCGACACGGCGAAGACACGCTGATGCGCCATTATCTGCATATTATATGCAGCTGGAGACATTAGTGGTTAGAAATGAGCAGGAAGCCGCAGATGGAACAAGACAGAAGCTTAAGTGCTGATGTAAACACGCAAACACCAAATAAACGACAAAAACTACTACTTTACTCAAATGCACCATGATAACTGCAATCAGTAGTCAGGTACTGACCAGTATGAGTACTGAAATACTGGAATACATTTGACAGAAAATGATAAATTCTTTCCAAAACTTGCTTATAAAAGCAGAGCTCCTCTGAGACGAATAAAGAAATGCTTTATTGTTGTTATGGATCACATTTTATATTGATAATTCTCCAGTTTTGACTGACTTCAGAGCGGAAAAACGTTCCAAGATTCCCCCGCCTTTAGTATTTTACTTTCCATAATCTTTTCTTTCGTTTCGCACTACCTTTTTTTCCTTGTGCATATAAGGAGAATGTCTTTTGTTTGTATTTATGCGTATGAAGAGCAAGCGCTGAATGCTGATGATTCGATGGCTTAAGTTCCCCTTCAGAGTTCATATCCTCCATAAAACTGTCCAATTATCTGTTCATGAGCAGGATGTATCTGAAAGCATGCCCAACAGTGCCACCTAGCACTTCAAAACAACGAAGGGAGTAGTTAAAAAAAAAAATTAAGTTTCAGTTTTCTGGAAAAATGTCAAAAACGTTTTCAAAGTCAGCATCCTTTTGCATTTACTCTCAAAGTTTTGCCACATTTGTACATCCTGCAACGGTGGTGGAAAACATTCTCCATGCAATTTAGCCATTGCATGTGATTTTAAAAACAGTTTTTACAGATCACAGCGATACTAACACTTTCCTACAAAACAGGAAACCACGGCACTCGATTGTGAAGATTCTATTGGAATTCCAACACGGCATATAATATTCATACGTTGTCACAGAACACCTCACTGTGAGCGAGCGAGTAATTTTTCACTGTGTGAGTCGGAGCCTGAGCAGGTGGAGTTATTCTCTGCCTGATAACTGCCAAAATAACAGCAGATAATTAGGCCCTTTAGAGCGCTGGGTGTCTCTTAACAAAGGCACCTGCGTTTCCTGTGGTGTTTGCCGTGCACCCTGAGTGATTGTCATTTTTAATCTAGCTCTCCCGCTGAGACTTCTTCCAGAGCAGCCGAGTCTGTAGGGCGCCAAAAGGTACCTGCATGGGGACGCGCGTGGGTGTTCGTGCACGCCGCTTGCTACTGTGAGGGTGTATCCGGTTAGCCAAACAAGTGTCAGAGTGAAAATTACAACAAAAAGAGCGAGAGAGAGAGCAGAAAGCCTGTAGGTGTAACATGCATGTCTGGGCATAATTGAGAGAGTGAAAATGTTGGTGCAACTTAAAAGGCGGTAATAGTCCCAAGTGTAAACGGTTGACATGACCTGAAGCGGTTCGTGGCACCTTTTCCCTGCAATTTAAGCGCTGTGTAAAAAGAAAGTGCCGCTTACAATCAGCCAGTGTTTGCAGATGTAAAAGAGTGATTTTCAATTCACTTAAATAAAATCATTTGCTCCGAACATCCTCCCTCATCCGACAAGATACAGCAGCCCTCCTCCTCCTCCTCCGTGTTCTTTCGACTCCTTCTCTCCTCCCATTAAAGAAACAAACGGAAGCCAAATAAACCCAACGCAGCTCCTCTCCAGTGCATCCATCCACATCCTGGACTGTGCCAGGTTGGGGGAAATCATTGGAATTGTTTACCCCCCCCCTTCCCTCCTCCCTACCCCCCACACACACGCCTACTATCTTCATCTCCCTCCTCCTCCTCCTCCTTCTCCTCTACAAAATGAGCTGCCCGTGTCTGATCGCCTGAGCCAATTTGCAGACCCATGTGGCACCCTTCCCTTCAGACCTGGGCATTGTGCCTCTCGCTCCCTGGCAAGGAGGCGAGGAATTATTTTTATCCCCCAAACACGCGGATATGCACCGGTGATTTCAAATGCCTGCCTCGCACATTGTCGGGGATGATTTTGGCCACGTGCCAAACCCATTATATTGATCTCTCTTTCTCTGTGTTTCAATAGCCACAGACAATGCAGATTTACTGCAGAACATATTAGGGAAATAAAAAAAATCAGTTTCAGACTCTATCCACGCTGAAACAATGGGGTTAGCGTCTCTCGGAGCAACGACTGTGCTATAAACTTCCATAAATTTTGCTGAACTTGATCATTTTCTAATATTTCTTGTCCATCCTCGTTGTAACTCGTTTGATTTGTTTTACCCATTAGGTCATGTTGTCTAGCCACTTCTTGACATGGTTTCATCATGTTTCTGAGTATCATAACGCTCGAGCCATTATGTGGTTTTTTTTTCATACCTCAACTTATTACTTTTGGCATCTCGATCTTTTTCCTTGGAGTGTGTTGCTGGCATGACAGGCCTGGCTTAGCTTGGAAATGACAAGACCTCCGATGTTTGCCGAGGTACACGCGGGAATATTGAAATGTTGAAATTGGCAGAGAACGGCCTGTCAGCTAATGAGTGTGTCTATGAGAAAATGATTTGGTTGTTTCCTGAGAGGGAAATCACAGAGAACGGCTAAATGGGAGCTCTCCGAAGAGACTCCGCAAAGACTCTGTGTACGGCGATGAGACGATGTTGGGAGGCCAGCGGATTGGATGAGGAGCGGCTGTTTGCCTCGATGCCAATATCATTAGCGCAGAGGACTGAGAACGACCGCCACGTCCCTTTTGATTGCCATTAGAGCCTGAAGCCAAACAAAGAACCAAACAAAAAGCTCTGAATGGGCTTGGAGTGGAGGTCATGCCAGCCTCAGAGATACTTCAGTAGCAGGGCTTGTGGTGTCCTTTGGACAATCCATTTTTAGCCTTTTTTTTTTTTTTGGCGCCATGGAATAATTAAAAAACAAATGCATCACATTGGTCTGCTCAGTAAAATGATTGATTGTTACATCTGTTATTGTAATACAGAATCAGTGTTTCATGCATAGGCGTAGATCCTGGGGGGGTCGGGGGGGTCCGGACCCCCCCAATCTTGGGGAAATATAGATCTGTCCCCCCCAATAATTCAATAAAGGAAACCGTGTCTTTAAACAATATAAATATAAAAAGGCAAAAAAAGAGAGAAATCCGCCATTATTCTAAGAAAAAAAGGAAATTTTGCCCCCCCCCCCCTTCTCTGTTGGCAAATGGTTTAGTCCAATGTTTACAAGGAACAACAGCAGCACCGGAGTCACAGGCGGCTCCGCACGGGAGCTGCAGCACAAACTATTAACTTCCAGTAAGTAGCTACTTAAAACATTGGTGACAGTGACTGGGAGGAAAAGGTCTTTCACAGTGTTGAAAGACAAGTGTGTCTGACAAGACAAGTGAAAGACAAGTGTGTCTGACAAGACAAGTGAAAGACAAGTGTGTCTGTGTCTCACTAGTGGCTGTAGCAACAGCAAAACGCAACGACGCAACACTTCATCAGCTAACACGCTAGCTTCAATGCTAACTAGCTCCCTGGTGGCTCTGCAACAGACAGAAGGATCTCAGAGCAGCTTTGAGCAGGATGGATTCACATTCATCATATTTTCAGGTGTGGAGCTCTTGAAAGAAGTAATGATAAAATATCCATCCATCCATCCATTTTCTTCCGCTTATCCGGGGTCGGGTCGCGGGGGTAGCAGCCTAAGTAGGGAGGCCCAGACTTCCCTCTCCCCAGCCACTTGGAGCAGCTCCTCTGGGGGAATCCCAAGGCGTTCCCAGGCCAGCCGAGAAACATAGTCCCTCCAGCGTATCCTGGGTCTTCCTCTGGGTCTCCTCCCGGTGGGACATGCCCGGAACACCTCACCAGGGAGGCGTCCAGGAGGCATCCTAACCAGATGCCCGAGCCACCTCAACTGGCTCCTCTCGATGTGGAGAAGCAGCGGCTCTACTCCGAGTCCCTCCCGGATGACTGAGCTTCTCACCCTATCTCTAAGGGAGAGTCCAGCCACCCTGCGGAGAAAACTCATTTCAGCCGCTTGTATCCGAGATCTTGTTCTTTCGGTCATAACCCAAAGCTCATGACCATAGATGAGGGTGGGAACGTAGATCGATCGGTAAATTGAGAGCTTTGCCTTTTGACTCAGCTCTCTCTTCACCACGACAGACCGGTACAGCGCCCGCTTCACTGCGGACGCTGCACCTATCCGCCTATCGATCTCACGCTCCAGTTTTCCCTCATTCGTGAACAAGATCCCGAGATACTTAAACTCCTCCACTTGGGGCAGGACCTCCTCCCCGACCCGGAGAGGGCACGCTACCCTTTTCCGGCTCAAGACCATGGCCTCGGATTTGGAGGAACTGATCCTCATCCCGGCCGCATCGCATTCAGCTGCAAACCGCTCCAGTGAAAGCTGTAGATCACGAGCTGATGAAGCCAATAGGACCACATCATCTGCAAAAAACAGAGAAGCGATTCTAAGGCCACCAAAACGGATCCTCTCAACACCTTGGCTGCGCCTAGAAATTCTGTCCATAAAAGTTATAAACAGAATCGGTGACAAAGGGCAACCTTGGCGGAGTCCAACTCTCACCGGAAACGAGCCTGACTTACTGCCGGCAATGCGGACCAAGCTCTGACACCGGTCGTACAGGGACCTAACAGCCCATATCAATGGGCCTGGTACCCCATACTCCCGGAGTACCCGCCACAGAACCCCCCGAGGGACGCGGTCGAATGCCTTTTCCAAGTCTACAAAGCACATGTAAACTGGTTGGGCAAACTCCCACGCACCCTCCAGGACCCTGTTGAGGGTGTAGAGCTGGTCTAGTGTTCCACGACCAGGACGAAAACCACACTGCTCCTCCTGAATCCGAGGTTCGACTATCCGACGGACCCTCCTCTCCAGAACCCCTGAATAGACCTTACCAGGGAGGCTTAAGAGTGTGATCCCTCTATAGTTGGAACACACCCTACGGTCCCCCTTTTTGAATAGGGGAACCACCACCCCAGTCTGCCAATCCAAGGGAACTGCCCCCGATGTCCACGCGATATTGCAGAGTCGCGTAAGCCAACACAACCCCACAACATCCAGAGCCCTAAGGAACTCAGGACGAATCTCATCCACCCCCGGAGCCTTGCCACCGCGGAGCTTTTTAACCACCTCGGCGACCTCCGCACCAGAGATTGGAGAGCCCGATCCAAAGTCCCCAGGCTCCGCTTCCTCAGTGGAAGACGTGCCAGTAGGATTGAGGAGGTCTTCGAAGTATTCCGCCCACCGACTCACAACATCCCGAGTTGAGGTCAACAGCACGCCATCCCCACCATAAATGGTGTTGGTCGCGTACCGCTTTCCCCCCCTGAGACGCCGGATGGTGGACCAGAATCGCCTCGAAGCCGTACGGAAGTCATTCTCCATGGCCTCTCCGAACTCCTCCCACGCCCGAGTTTTTGCCTCAGCAACCACCCGAGCCGCATGCCGCTTGGACTGCCGGTACCTATCTGCTGCTTCCGGGGTCCCACAGGCCAAAAAGGCCCAATAGGACTCCTTCTTCAGCTTGACAGCATCCCTCACCGCCGGTGTCCACCACCGGGTTCGAGGGTTGCCACCACGACAGGCACCAACAACCTTGCGGCCACAACTCCGATAAGCTGCCTCGACAATAGAGGCGCGAAACATGGCCCACTCGGGCTCAATGTCCCCCGCCTCCCTCGGAACGTGTTCAAAGCTCTCCCGGAGGTGGGAGTTAAAGCTCCGTCTTACGGGAGACTCTGCCAGACGTTCCCAGCAGACCCTCACAATACGTTTGGGTCTGCCAGGTCTGACCGGCATCCTCCCCCACCATCGGAGCCAACTCACCACCAGGTAGTGGTCAGTTGACAGCTCCGCCCCTCTCTTCACCCGAGTGTCCAGGACATGCGGCCGCAGATCAGATGAGACGACAACAAAGTCGATCATTGAACTACGACCTAGGGTGTCCTGGTGCCAAGAGCACATATGGACACCCTTATGCCTGAACATGGTGTTCGTTATGGACAATCCATGACGAGCACAGAAGTCCAACAACAGAACACCACTCGGGTTCAGATCAGGGGGGCCGTTCCTCCCAACCACACCCCTCCAGGTCTCACTGTCATTGCCCACGTGAGCGTTGAAGTCCCCCAGCAGAACAAGGGAGTCCCCAGGAGGCGCACCCTCCAATACCCCCTCCAAGGACTCCAAAAAGGGTGGGTAATCTGCGCTGCCGTTCGGCGCATAGGCACAAACAACAGTCAGAGCCCGTCCCCCCACACGTAGGCGAAGGGAGGCTACCCTCTCGTTCACCGGGGTGAACCCCAACGTACAGGCACCAAGATGGGGGGCAACAAGTATGCCCACTCCTGCTCGGCGCCTCTCACCAGGGGCAACTCCAGAGTGGAAGAGTGTCCAACCCCTCTCAAGGAAACTGGTTCCAGAGCCAGAGCCATGCGTTGAGGTGAGTCCGACTATTTCTAGCCGGAACCTCTCAACCTCACACACTAGCTCAGGCTCCTTCCCCACCAGAGAGGTGACATTCCATGTCCCAATGGCCAGCTTCTGTAGCCGAGGATCAGACCGCCAGGGTCCCCGCCCTCGGCCACCACCCATTCCACAATGCACCCGACCCCTTTGGCCCCTCCCACAGGTGGTGAGCCTATGGGAAGGGGGACCCACGTCTCCTCTTCGGGCTGTGCCCGGCCGAGCTCCATGGGTGAAAGCCCGGCCACCAGGCGCTCGCCAACGTGCCCCTCCTCCGGGCCTGGCTCCAGAGTGGGGCCCCGGTGACCCGCGTCCGGGCGAGGGAACATTGTTTCCATTTATATTACTCATCATAAGGGGTCTTGTGGGCTGCGCTTTGTCTCGTCCCTCACCTAGGACCTGTCTGCCTTGGGTGACCCTACTAGGGGCATAAAGCCCCTGACAGCATAGCTCCTAGGATCATTGGGACACTCAAACCCCTCCACCACGGTAAGGTGGCAGCCCAGGGAGGGGATGATAAAATATGTGAAAGATAATTAATTTAAAAAGAGTAGAGAAGATGTGATGATTAGTTAAAATGATTTTATATGTGTAGCACTTTGTTGCAGCTGTGGTTGTTTTAAAGGGCTTTATAAATAAATTATTATTATAAAAAATGTTGAGGATCAATACTTATGTCACATGATTAATTAAAAAATGTCACTGTTTATTATATTACATTATTGATATTTTGTATCTGCAACTGGAAGATTTTATTCTTAATAGGTTCTTAAAAAATGCTACAGATTTGTTAATAGTAAAAGGCATATTTTGAATGAATGTTACAAACGTGTTCATTTCTACAAAACAGTTAATAAAATATTTATAAAATACAATGAATTTCAAATGTTACAGATTGAGTTTAACATAAAAGAAATAGTGTTTATGTTTAAATATCAGTTAATAAGTAATCCATTATGCCCCCTTGTTTAGGACTGGAACCAATCTCAGCTGCTTTTGTGTGAAGGCAGGGACACCCAAGACAGGTCTCCAGTCCATCACAGAGACAGACAAAGAGACAAACAACCATCCACACTCCCAGTCAAAGCTAAGAACAATTTACATTTGCACAGAAGAGCCAAAACATTATTCAAACTGAGGACTCAAGTTCTTGATTGAGAGTTCTAATCACTACTGGTAATTATCAATAATAATTGATCATATTTACCAAGCTAAATCATTGTGTGGAGTCTTTAATAATACAGACCAGATCAGATGTGATCAGGCAGTCATATATTCACATGTATGTAAATGTATTATTATTAATACTATAATTAAAGTTGAACCATGCAAATTTGTTTGGAACGAACAAGTGGACCTTTGTGCCTCTTGGTCCCACTGAAGTAGCTCTCAGTCTCAAAAAGTTTGGTGACCCCTGCATTAAAGTATTTCTTCTCCTTGAAAACTGTTTTCTTTTTAAGCTTTAAGATTTTGGGAAGGTGTGGTACCAGATTATCAGTGACACTGACCACAGCAATCTATGAATACAAGCCAAACTGAAATTTAAACAATATTTAGAGGGGACCTATTTTGCAAAATTCTCATTTTGCCACTTGTCAAAATGACAAGTGGCAAAGATTGAACATATTAATTTTTTTTACAAGAGTAATGAGTGTCACTATTGTACTGATTAATAGTAGTATTAAGACTACTAAATACATGCCATTTAAATAAATATTATTGCTGATTATTCTGCATAGTAAATGCATGCAGTTTGGATAAACTGCCCTCTGTACATTTTGCATTACATTTCACTGTAACTTTGTCGACCCCCCCAAAATTGCTCTTAAAAAAATTCCCTGTTTATGGTCCCCCCCAATAATGAGATGAAATCTACGCCCTTGGTTTCATGTTGAGCCACTCTGGTTAATCCTGTATGGTAATCAATTTTACACAAACGACCAAACATGAGTGTTTTCTCTTGGGAAAATAAAATATGAAGGATGTTCCTCTGTTGGATGAGGGGCAGGAACAGAAGATGTCCTCATGGGATTGAAAATATAAAGACTGCATAAAAGAAATCAAATTCACAGAAAAAGTCATCAAATCAATGCATCATACCTGAATTCGTCATATACAGGTGACCCCCGAGGTAGGAACGAGTTAGGGACCTAAGAACGGTTCGCAGCTCGATTCTGCCGTAGCTAGGGGGTGAATTTTATTTTTTTATTTTTTTATTATCATGCTAACGGAGCGTGCGCACACATTTAAGCATGTACAGTAGTGTACTGTAATGTTAAACATTGCTATTCACATTTACAGAATAAATAAAAATATATTTTCTTACTTTGAGATGGTCAAAGCCGACATCTTAGGTTGCCATGCGTTGATTGTTGTCGGGCCGAGCAGCGCGGCGGCCGGCGAGTGAACCACCGCAGCTGCTCGAGACCTGTGTTAGCTAGCTGGCTAGCTTCTGCTAGCCAAGCCATGAGCTGGTGTTGGAGCGGCGGCGCGATCAATCTGCAGCTCCTGCTCCAGCCTGAGACGTCCACAGAGCTCACAGAGCGATTCCAGCTAGTAATTAATCCATATGATGCGATCCTGGTCACAAGTGTTCAAAAGGCCGGCTCCCGTGTTAGCTCCCGTGTTAGCTTCTGGAGCTAGCCAGGCCGGAGGTGTAGCCAGGCCGGCCGGAGGTCTTCGCGCGGCGGCCTGGCACGATCAGCGATAAATCCGCTGCTGCCTGAGACATCCACAAAGTTCACAGAGACGTTTCCAGCTCGTAATTAATCCATATGAAGCCATCCTGGTCACCAGTCTTCGGCCGGCTCGGCGCGGCAGCTAACCTAAAATGGCGTCCGGTGTTCTACATTAATTTGTGACCGTCTAAACTGGAGACCTTCAAAGGCCCCCGTGACTGAACCTAAAATGGCGTCCGGTGTTCTACATTAATTTGTGACCGTCTAAACTGGAGACCTTCAAAGGCCCCCGTGACTGAACCTAAATGGCGTCCGGTGTTCTACATTAATTTGTGACCGTGTAAACTGAAGACCTACTTCCTGCTGCCCAAGATTGCTCAAAAATGATCAGAAATGATCATTTTTATCATAATTATTATTTATAAAGCCTTTAAAACAACCACAGCTGCAACAAAGTGATGTACACATGAAATTAAGAACATTTAAACACAAAAAAATATATATATATTATTTTTTTAATACAGTAATTTCATATTTTTATTAAATATGATACGTTCGTAGGTCCCGTTGTTCGTAGGTCGATGGAGTCGTAACTAGGGGGTTTGCTGTACATCCATCATACAAGAATCCATCCAGAGGACCTGACATAAGCTTGTTAGATTTTTCTACCTGGATTATTAAGCATGCATCAGGACAATTGTCTATAAGCTTTGAATAGCTTTTTGGAGACCTGAATCACACAGTGTTGTCTTGCAGTTATGTATTATGTATTTTGATTCTTACTGTTTGTGTGTGAATAAACTGAATACTGTAAATTGACTAAATACATCACACCTTCTTTATCTTGGACAAAAAAAATCACCTGTGTGACGATGTTAATGCCAAATGTATTCATTCAATATAAAAAATACCTGAAGAACATCCAATAATGGTCAGTCAGGTTATCTGGACAGTTTCTTTTTCGTGGAAAGACGTTTCGCCCTCTATCCGGAGGGCCTCATCAGTCTGAAACTATTTTCCACACTAAGCAGTTCACTCCTGTAGTGGACCAACCAGTTTGTTGGTGATAAGATGGTTTCTGGAGGCTGTCCTGTCCCCCATCAACTCCTCCCAGGCAGGCAGCCATAGCCAAAGTGGTTCAAGACATCAAAGTTCATAATCAATCATCCAAAATCCATCCAAATCAAACCTGAAGAACATGTTTAAAGTTTAGTCAAGCTAATTGCAGTAGTTAAAAAAAGGTTTAAAAAAATGCAAGTCATTCTAATTTAATACCTGTAGGGTCACAGGGAGCTGGTATCTGTCTCCAACTGTCTTTAGATGAGTAAAATGTTTCTGCTTCATTAAGGGCCACAGGTTTAGACTTATACCTGGAGCTAGTATGAACTCACAAGTTAACCTGGACCATCAGGACCACTTGTAAATGAGTCTTCAAGGCTCAAAGTGATTTTTTTTGTATGAATAAAGGTTGAATAATAAAAAAAAATTAAAAACAGAGGAAACTCAAGTACCTAAAGAAATACATGTGCAGGGGGAATTTCAAGGTCAAACCTAACCAAGAGCCAAACACAAAACTTTTTTTGTTGCGAGGCAACAGTACCAACTGCTCCACTGTCAAGCTGCATTAAAATATGAAATCCAATTAATAAGCAGTTATTTAAAGACGCAACAGTCTCTGTGCTTCATGCATTGAACAGTAAACTATTCCAAAGATTTTGCCAGGTCTCTCTTGTAAATGAGTCCTCGAGGCTCAATGGGATTAACCTGTATTAATAAAGGTTGAATGAAAAAATATGATTTCATTTGGATTTTGGAACAGCTAAGTAAAACGGCGTGGTAGACCAGTGTGATCAAATTAAACATTTAAAACTTGAAAAGCAAGCAATAAAAAATATGTCAAAATTAACCTAGAAACTGACAATCTGACTATAATGACTATAAATCCTTCCATCCATTATCTTTACCCGCTTCTTCCTTTTTGGGTCACGGGGGTCACTGGTGCCCATGTCCAGCAGTCACTGTGTGAGAGGCGGGGGACACCCTGGACAGGTCTCTAGTCCAGCACAGGGACACATAGAGATAAACAAAACAAAACTATCAATTTCCACCCTCACTCACACCTAGGGACAATTTGGAGTTACTGATTAACCTAACATACTGTACATGTTTTGGTCTGTGGGAGGAAACTGGAGTATTTGGAGAAAACCCACGCGTACACACATGTGTACTACTGCTGCTTGATAAGAACTTAACTAATGATAAATATTAGATAGAAAATTGTGTCATATGTGGGCAATATCTTGGATAATCTCTATTTGGCCCTCAGTATCCTTAATAAAAAGAAAACAACTGTTAAATAAGTCGATGAAAACGTGTTTTAAAGTGAAACTTAAAGAAGTCTAACTTAAACATCTTGGATAAATACATCAACAACCTTTGGATTAACACGGGCCAACACTTTTATTCATTAATTCCGTTTCTAGATCTACACTGAAGCTTTAAAGACTGTATACTTTTTTTGTTGCATGATTAAACAAACAAATATATTGTCACAGAAGCCAGTTTACAAGAGGTACATGTCAAGAGTATTGGGGAGACAATTATAGTAAGCATGATAACTGTGCTACAAAAAGAAAAAGCCTGAAAAATGTCTTCCAGATTATCTGCCTTAAAGAAAAATAATTTCTTATGTGGCCCTTCGATTGCTTTAGATATCTTGATTTGGCCCATTGGGGAAAAAATATCACCCACCCCTGCTTTAAGGGCTTCACTCATAGACTATGGGTTTAAACGTTAAAGCAGAGAATCAGACAATCATTGGTAGGGACTCTTCATGGAGGCCCCTGACTACACAGTAATGGTGTAGTTACACCGAACAGCGTTTCAACCTCCAAAAAGCTCGTCACGCACGCAAGTGGACGCACTTGTGAATGCAGCGTGTCCAGACCTGAACGCCAGAACGCGAAACAGCTGCTGGGTGTGTGGGAGGAGCTTACCGGTATACAGAGTCCTGCGCACAGAGTCCTGCGCACTCCGCCAGGCGAGGAGCTTTTTATTTCCGTCTCTGTGGAGCAGACTTGACTGGTCGTGAAGGACTTGTCGCGAACACACAGCTACAATGAGTTTCTCTTCCATAGTACACGACCTCGCGGGTCTTTTCTGTGTCCCACAAACAATACGTCACATAGTGCGCGCGCACCCTCGTTTCCGCGTCACATAGGGACTCTCCCCCTCTCTTCTCCTCCTCTCTTCTCCCCCTCTCTTCTCACTCTCCCTGATT
>JBBPBX010000029.1:151399-173964 GCA_038048925.1 Garcialebias charrua | reverse complement strand
AGTGTGCTTTGGACTACTCTGACTGAGGAAGCCCTCTGGAGTGAGGGTGAAACGTTTCTGCTAAAAAGAAACTGTCCAGATGAACTGATTGAGAATGAGCGGATTTGATACCTGGACTATTGAGAATTAACTTTCTTGTCTTGAACCACTTTGGACATGTCTGCCTGCCTGGGAGGAGTCGACGAGGGACACGCCCCCAGAAACCATCTTGGCTACAGCAAACTGGTTGGTCCACATAAGTTGCTTACTTGGTGGGTTAACTTCAGTGTGCTTTGGACTACTCTGACTGAGGAAGCCCTCTGGAGTGAGGGTGAAACGTTTCTGCTAAAAAGAAACTGTCCAGATGAACTGATTGAGAATGAGCGGATATAAATTGAATTCATTATTATTATTATTATTATCTTAACCTCACTCAGTGGCTCGAATGGGGGGTCACAGAGAGCCCCCAAGACCAGGCCAAGATCCCAACCTGGGGTCAGAATCCTGCTGGGTGGTTTAGTATGAAGCACACCTTTCATAAATCTTATTATGATTGGATACGCTCCAGGTGTCCTGTGTCCCCAGCCTTCGTGACAGGCTGAAATAGCTGATAGGAAAACTTTAATCGTTGAGTAAGAACAACCTTTTTCCAGTAAGTCCTAAAGGAAGGTCAGGAGCTGAGCCAAGTCGCATGCATAAGAAATAATATTTCTTTCTGAGCACCAGGCTTCAAAAATACGCCACTTCTGTGCGTATAGAGGCTGTGTTGACACAACACTGGCATTTTGTATGTTTTTTACCACATTTTCCGGCAGGCCTGACGCCATTAGCTTGTTCTTTTCTGCAAACAAGCTGAAATTTTTGACAGTTCCTGGCCTAAGCATTTGGACTGCCCCTTCTGGTGACGTAGTTTGGCCCTGAAGAAGAGCAGTTGGTGCATCCAGTTCTCCTCCAAGGGCCCTGGAGGCTATGAACCCCTGGGGGTCAACCAAGTTGGGAAGAGGGCATCATTGCTGATGTGCTACCAGGTTGCTCTGCTCGAATGTAATCGAGGGCAGATGCAACCTCTCATCCGTATTAGGCAAAGTTGGAGCAGAAAGTCTATTTTCCCCCTCCAAGTTTGGGGTCATGAGACTGGGAGACTGCAAGTTTTGTAAACGAGCAGACCTCCTGACTCCAATCTTTTTTTGGAATGGTCTAGTTTACTGGTCCTTGGCTTTAACAGAGTGTCGGAACCAGGCAAACCGACCATGGTTTGTGTTTCGCCCGTTGGGAGAATTTTATTTGAGAGCAGAGCTGGATCAGCACAGAGAGGAAGGTCACGTGCTGTCTGATCACTGCTTGGACATTGCGTGTCCCCCATTAATAATAAAGGGGCAGCTGGAACGTGAGAACGTGGAGATGCTCCTTTTAGTTTGGCAGACTTTAGATCATTTGGTGATAGAGAGTCTAGTCTCCTTCGAAAAAACTGGAAGAGAGATCTGATTCGACTCTGATTTGTTTATATGCACAGTAGCTTGAACACAATTGCTACTGTGAAGGTGTGAAGCTTGTGGCTGCCTGTGGGCATCTGAGGTGACCCCCCCCCATTGTTAGATTCTGTCGGCATGCCTCCCTGAGGTGCGGACATGTCACGTGTTTGCCTGGTTAGTGTATTGGCTGCCCCGTCATTCACAATGGAGCGGGGGCTTGAGCACGTGACCCTCCTCACCTGTCTCCGTGAGGGGTGTGGGGGTGCTTGCAGACGCCTCTGTGTCTGTTTACTGCAGACGAATCAGAGGCACCCTGCTGGGGTTTATTGATTAGGCTAATACCCCATGGGCCGTGAGGGAGGGGGGGAAATGGCCCCCTCCCTTTATGATGGCTGGCAGGCCAGAGGGACCTGTTCTGCTGAAGTTATTTGTGTGTTTTTGTTTTTTTTAGAGTCAATAAAACAGAGAGGGGCTGTTTTATGAGCTTTATTCGTGCTTATGTGCAATGACGTACATGATTCTATGTCACTCACAGCAGAGAGAGCATGATTTGTGCATGCGATAGATTTACCAGCTTTTTGTACCGTGTTACAAATAAAGTCTGGACATGAAGGGATCATTCCCAGTACCACGTGGGCAGGTGATCGTGTAATGTGGGAACGTGGACCTGGTTCATCAGGCACGTTTCTGTCTGGTGTCCCGGTTCGCTGAGGAGGCCCTGTGTCTGAACACCTGGCGGGGGACAAACCTGTTTTTGCTCCATGCGTGCTCGGTGCAAGGTTGGCCCGGCGGGGGTCTCTGCCGGGGCTCCTCCTCGTGTGTTGGCTGCTTCTGCGGTGGGGTACGTGTTGCCGAGCGGTGTCAAGGCTGCGCAGGTCTGCCTCCAGCAGACTCCCTTGGGGAGCGAAGCTTCTTCGGGGAATGCCCACCCGGAGAGCTTCGGCCTGTCTGCGCTTTTGGTCCAGCTTGGTCTGAATTCACTCCAAAGCTTTACCAAATAATCCCGTCGGCTCTATCGAGTAGTGGAGAAAAGGCACTTTTTGTCCCTTAGGGAGATCTGTTAAAGTCATCCACAGGTGGCAAATCGCAATGACCACTTCCGCCATACCCCTGCCTTGAGCAACAACGGCTGTCCCCATCATCCGGAGCACAAAGTCTGTTGCCCTGCGGGCTTCGTCCAGCAAGTCAGCGGCAGCCTGCTTGTCCGTTGTTACCTGCAGCTGCTGCAGCTTTTCCGCTAGGTAAGCCTGCATCAACGCGGACGCGTTCATGGCGCGCGCCGCAAGTCCCTGAGCTCTGTAGCACTTCTCGAGTAGAGACGCTGAAGCTCGACAAGCCTTGCTGGGGAGAGTTGGTTTTGTCCCGGATGACTTAGGAGCCAGGTGAGACGCTAGTGTGTCCTCAATTTGAGGCACGTTAGCTATTCCCACCTCATCCATCCCATCGACGTCGAGGAACTGTGAGAGGGGAAGGAGCATGGGGGCTCTTGGTTGAGCCCAGGTGCGAGTTAGTTCTGTGAGGAAGTCCGGGAACACGGGCATCCTTTGCCTCGTGGCGGCCTGCTGCTTTGAGTAAAAATAGTTTCCTACCAGCCTCGTGACCTGTTGGCGAGGCGGAGGCTCGGGCCATGGGATGTGCAACGCGTCCGTTGCTCTGTGGCACAGGTCGAACAGAGCAGGGATGGAAAAGTCGGTTTCTGGGAGCACAGGTACCGGGGTCTGGGAGAGATCTTCTCCCTGATCCTCCAGTTCCACGTCTGCGTCCTCCGCTGAAAATTCGCCCGAGGCTGAAATCGAGATCTTGTCCTCGTTCATCATGCCTCGGGTGTCAAACTCGACTGTTAAGTCCACCATAGGAGCCAGAACGTCAGGGTTGTCACCCCATTCGACTCGTGTGCTGTCATGTAGAGCCATGTTCTCAAGCTCCGGCGTGGGAGTGAGAGGCTCCGTGGTGTCTGTATCCGCTGGTACTGCTGAAGTGCCCATGGCCTTGGCGACGAGGTCAACCCGGTGCCGCAGCACTGCATCCAGCATGAGGCTGCAGTGTGGGCAAAAGTCGGGTGCATCCAACGCTGTTTTTGCTTCGCTAGTCCAGCAATATGCAGAAATAATTCTCTGTGCGCTCTGTGCAGGGAGCAAGCTCACCTCAAGTTGAGCGATGAAGCAACAGAGAAGTCCCGCGAAGAGGTAGTTCAGGTTTAGCAAGGTGAAGGGCAAAAAAGAGGAAGATGGATGGGCGTCAGCCGCTTAAGTACCCAGAGGGCGGGGCCTCTGGCACGGCGTTGACGCCCCTGCCGTAAAGGCGTGAGTATATTCCTTCAGGTAATCGCGCGGGGGCGCAATTCCCATAGCAAGTATGTTGCAGAGAGAGACCAGACTGAAAGGGAACTGCATTTAGTTAATTTGCTGTGAAAATGTACATATTTTATTAAATTAATTTCAAAAGCTTACTGACCAGTAGCCTATGTGCTCTTCACAGTGGACGAAAGCAGGGGATCCAGAAGACATCTATGGCTCCAAATATTTCACACTCGAGCAACCTCCTCTCCCTCTAGTAACATTTCAAACATCCTCTTTTTCTTTCCTCTCTTGCAATGTCTTGGAGGGAATTAGATTCAGAATGGGCCTCATGCACGAACCATTCGTACGCACAGATTTGTGCTTATACTGTGCGTACGAGTGATTTAGGATCATTTGTGGCATCCAACAATGTTTTCGTATCCTAGGATTTTTCTCAGATACGAACAAAATTTACGAGTGGTCCGGACCTGTCGTATAATTTAGGAGCGTCAGTCTGCTGTCATCCAGACGGGATTTCTCCACTAATAACTTCATATTTCGTTATTTAGAAAATATTTTGGGTTTAAAATATTCACGCACCATAATTATTCTTGACAATAGGTTATTCTGTTTGAATTAGAATTATAATTTTAAGTTTAATTTGTCTGGTGTGTCGCGCAGGCTTCAGTGAGTCGTGCGCTCCCCTTGGTCATCAAAGCCGCTCCTCATATTAACACCCAGGTACATAAAATTCCCATACACCGCCGCAGAACAAGTACGAATTAAGACTGATTTTCATGCTATTGCTGGACTGCTGTGCAAACACCATCAGAGCAATAGATTATTATATCTGATCCGAAATATGACCTGCAGAATGTGGTTGCGCCCCGACCAGGAGGCGCCCTGATCAGGAGGCGCGCTGATCAGGAGGCGCGCTGATCAGGAGGCGCCCTGATCAGGAGGCGCGCTGATCAGGAGGCGCGCTGATCAGGAGGCGCCCTGATCAGGAGGCGCGCTGATCAGGAGGCGCGCTGATCAGGAGGCGCGCTGATCAGGAGGCGCGCTGATCAGGAGGCGCGCTGATCAGGAGGCGCGCTGATCAGGAGGGCGCGCTGACCAGGAGGTGCGCGCATCATTTGTGCTGCAAAACATGTTGGCATCTTGCAGCGTGGCATTTATTGTCCACCATCTCCTGACCACCTCCTGTCCGTGCTGCGGCGAGACGTTTGTTTGAAGCCATTTTCAGATCAAACCATTTATTCTTGATTTCTGATACTGTACGACCCACGGGACACACAACATATGCACTACAATATTAATATGAAGTCAGTAGTTTCGAGACAATTTAAAATGCTTCTGTTGAAAAACACATCCGACACTTGCGGGGGGGGGGGGTAGCGGTGCGCCACAGCTCTTCTGAATAAGTGAAACTATAATGTAACACAGTACACTAAAATTAAAGGTATTTGACCATCCGACACTTGCGGGGGGTGGGGGGGTAGCCACAGCGCCACTGAGAGCAGATCTCTGAACGCGTGAAGTTCCTCCTTTTACTTCGAGTTTGAATGAATGGACACTTCCTGCTGTCAGAAGGCAGGAAGCGTGGCCTTATATGGTGTTTTGAGGGGTGGAAATTATGTAAATTACATTCCCGCGAGCACGCGCAGGTGAGTAGAACAGGTGGGATCCATCAACTTTAAGCAGCCCGTTTACACGCTTTTCCTCATGATAGAAGACGTTGTTGGATCTGACGTGGCATGTTCGTATAACGCTTCGTACGAACAAAAGTAGGAGGAATTTAGGATAACAATACGAACATTTTTGTGCATGAGGGCCAATGTGTGTAATGTCAGTGTTTTTCCTTCTGCAGCTTCCTGAGTGGCAAGGCCAATGAGCAGCAACTATGGCCAATGCTTACAATGAGCCCCATGGGTGTGAAGGACTGTTAAAGGCTAGTTTATACTTCTTGTCGCACGTCTTTTACCCCCCCGTTGAGTGAACCCAGCGATGACATAATTGCATGTGTGTCACCGACCGCATGAGTGTTTATACTTGGAAAGACGTGGGGGATACTGTACATTATAGTAAATCCCTCCCTCTTCCCTCCCACTGCATACGTCGGCGAGTCTCCTCAGGGTCTCCGCTCGCTTTAAACACATTTTTACATAACAGTGGAGTTTTCTTTGTTTAAAAGGTGCGCCCATGCGCGATCCTCTTCATTTTGTCAACTTTACACGCGCATGCTTTAGCTCCTGTGTGCGCGAGCGTGTTTGTAAATATATATATATAAATATATATGTATTGGTGTGTGTGTGTGTGATGGGGTTTGCGTGTGCGCGTGCGGTTTGCGCGCGCGGTTTGCATGTGCGCGCGCGCACAGACGAGTTTCTCTTCAAAACTATCCATGTCAAAGCAAAAACGCCCACAAACTTTGAACCAATCACACGTTGCAAGCCGCATCCACCGCGTCTCGAAGTTCTGACTGGGGGCAATGTACAAGACGGCTGTCACCGGGGGGTTGCAGCGGGACTGCAGACGGAAGTTGTGCAACTTTTTTCACTCAACGGGGGGTAAAAGACGTGCGACAAGAAGTATAAACCAGCCTTTAAAGGAGAAATGAAAAGTGTTTTTAAGCTAATAGTAGTCTAATGAAAAGCATAAAATAAGCTTGTTGAGAAAATTTCACAAGTCAAAAATGTCATCCTAACTCAAATTTAGACTTTGCAAAGTGAAAAAATTCTCATCTGGTGTTTTTGACCCCCCTCCCTCTGCTTGCTCTCCGTCCCCTGAATATGACATAGGCAGTGCAATGGTCGTCCCTCATACAGTAATATTAGTGTGTGTATCTAGTATTTTTTCAACTTTCATCATTTTGTAAACCGCCCCCTAGCTTATAGACTGTAGTTATGTTATCATTCACAAGAGTTTGTATATATTTTTTGTTTATGTAGTGTTTTGTAGTTCTGTTTGTGTTAATAAAAAAAAAAATCTAGTAGTGGACAAAAAGGTTTCAGTGTGTAGCAATTAGGGATGCAGCAAAAAAAATCTATTTTTTAAAGAATCAAGATTCTTAGTCCTGGCGATTCAGAATCGATTCTAAAAGCCCCAAAATAGATTTTAAAACTTTTTTAAAATTTTATATTGTATTTTTACCGCTCCTGTGCATTCGGCCGCTGTAGAATTTTGGCCGTGTAGGGCCACCGTAGTTAGTTAGCCAGGCAGCTCCCAATGGAGCCTGCTAGCAAGGAGGGAGACCCTGCATGTTTCAACTTGCTCCTTCATCTTTAAAAATCATTTTAGATCCTACTACCGTATGTTCTGTGGAATACAGAGCTTAACAAGACATTGGTAACTGTTTCAGGACATTTTCAACACCCCCACTTCCATGTTAGCATACTGCGCTAGCATGCTAACGTTAGCATACGGCGCTAGCATGCTAACGTTAGCATGCGAAGGCTATTCGTATTTCCAGGATAGAAATGCCCATTAATGCACTAAATCACCAAACTGTTTTTGACAAACTTAAGTGATATCCTTCGGATTCAAAAAAGTATTCTGCTTCCATTTTAAATGACAGACAAGAGGACAGTAATGATGGGTTTATAGCTTCAGTGTTATTGTAAGATAGCAAAGGAGGTCTTAATTGTGTCATAAAAGTGCGTCCAGAAAATTACTACAGAAATCACTGCACTTCGGCATGTAGCAGGAAAAATGTAAAAAAACTATTTCTTTAAGCTACTGACTTGAAAAAAGCATACTAAGTATGTTTATGTGTGTTGTTTACTATATGAAATTCTTGTTGTATCGATTTTTTCAGATTTGATTACATTTCTCCTTTAAGTGTTCTCTTCTCCACTGCTGCATTAGATAGCAACAGGCTTTCTTGTGCTTTGCTAAAGACAAAAATTATACTTATCAGATTTTCTCTATACCTTTCTAGTTTGATTCCTGAAGAATCTTCCAGGACTTACCTGTTCTCCTCAATGTGTATAAGCTGATACTACTCTGGGACCCTTGCTGCCACTGGCCTTCAGCCTAAGCCTGTTCGGTTGCTCACTTGCCTGCCTACAATCCACAACGGTACCTGCAATTACTTCCCTCATCATCTCCATCTCTGCCACCATACATACAGTACATGGATTCCTCCGCCATCCACTCAGTGCTCTTTTCTTACTTGGCTTAACTTGAATTTTAAGTGATAAGATTACAGATAAGTGCAGGTTTGATCAAATCTAGTTGCTCAGACCTCCTGGGATAGTGATCTGGGCTGCACATTGACACATCCTTGAGATGTGTGTTTTGGGCCACTTCTAAAAAGCTTCTGTCCTAACTGCTGTAGCTCCCAACAGGAGGGATCACCGCCACTATCATTAACCAATTGCACAAGTCTTAGTTTAATCACAGGTCAAGTTGTGGGATGTGTGGCATGGTTTTGTTTATGCAGTCTTCTGAGCCATGGGAGTGCAGGCACTGGACTTTGCATTTTTATTTTTGCAAAAAGAAAATTGTGCACATGTATTTGATTAAAGAGAATGAACATGAGCAAATCCCTGTTCTACTGTACTGATGCATGCTCAACAATCCAGGTAGAAAATCTAAAAAAGTTGTCAGATCCTCTGGACGGATTAAAAAAAATATAATAAATAAACATTGAAACATTTCGTCTCTCATCCAAAAGACTTTCAGTCTGACGAGTTGGAACAAGCTCAGTCTTATAAATGGCTCTTATCATAGTGGATCAACCAGTTTGTTGTTGACTCTGTTCTAATGTCATTTTGAACTGTCGTGTGTTGAATCTGTATGATGAATCATTTGACCCCAACTACAGTTACATTAAAACCAGAACAAAGAAACCATTAATGGGTGATTTTGTGACCTCCGAGTATCTTTGACGACAGTAACACAACGATGTTTGTCCTTGAGTTTTTGCTTATTCGGTTAGACCAATATCGTTTGGTAATTGAAGTCAAAATGTCTTTTCAGCTGTTAAAATTATGTCGATTTCTCACAGATATTTATTTTTCTCAAAGATGATGAGCATGTGCAATAGCATTGAAGTGCATAGCCCTATTCAATAATACATTGTTTTTGCTTCTGCTCATGTTTTGTCTGTGAATTTCCATAGAGATCAGATCTATTCAATATACACAAAGTATAAAGTTTTAATTGCACAACATAATGAAAATCAAGAAAATGTTGACCTACTTTACTATAAGTTTTATGACCTCAATTATAAGTACTTTTTAGAAGCCTTTTTCTATACAGGGAGTCCTCAACTTACGAACGAGTTCCAGACCTACGGGCCGTTCGTAACCCGATTTTGCCGTAAGTCGGGGACCACCCGAGCCACCACTTATACACGTACATGTACGATACTGTACAGTTACCAAGCACTTTGCCTATCCTAACACAGTGTAGAACATAATTATCAAAAAACACATACATTTGGATAAAAAATAATTTAATTTCTTACTTTGAGCTGGTCAAGCCTGTCTTCGTCTTTTAGCATGTTAGCTCTTTCACATCCGAGCTCTGCAGCTTCGTGCAGCTCCACGCGGTCCAAACTGTTTACAAGAAGGACTGTTAGCATGTTAACTCCATAACATTTGGAGCCAGAAAAAGAGTTAATAACTTACTGAAAGCCGTTTCTCCGCGGTGTCCGTCCATCCAAAATAAGCTGCGCCCGTTAGCGTTAGCTCCGCCATTAGCTGCACCCGTTAGCGTTAGCCCATCCAAAAGGCTGTCAGCGTTGTTTCTCCACGTTTTAGCATGTTAGCTTCTCTGTTAGCTCGGTGTCCCCCGACATCTTAGGCTGCCAAGCGGACATCGAGGCGAACTCCCGGTCGCAGATGGCCTCTCCGCCGCACGTCGGCTCGGTGTCACCGGTGGGGGTCCGCGTTAGCATCTTAGCTCCGCCATTAGCTGCGCGTTAGCCCATCCCATGAGCTGGTGGTGTCGGCCGGCGTGGTGGGATGCAGCGGAGCGATCGGCGGCTGCTGCTCCGGGCCTGAGACGTCCACAGAGTTCACCGAGCGTTTCCAGCTCATTTATCCGTATAAGGCAACCTCTTATCGGACACACAGTCCTCCAAAGCAGGCTGTAGAGGCTGGAACTAACCGAAGGTAACCGCAAAATGGCGGAGGCGGCATTTCCGGAAACCGCCGGAAACTGCGCAAATAGGCTTAAAAATTATAATTATAATTATACTTTATTTATAAAACCATTTAAAACAACCACAGCTGCAACAAAGTGCTGTACACATGAAATAAAGAACATTTAAACACATTATAAAAATATATATTTTTTATATTTCATGTTTTTATTAATATGATGCGTTCGTAAGTCCAAGTTGCCGTAAGTCGAGAGCGCAGTAAGTCGAGGACTACCTGTATTTGGACAATTCAACAATCGACAATCAAGTTTTTCTACAACAAATTATATCTTGAGCTATAAAACATTTAATATTAAATATTTAAATATTATCAGGCTTTTTCCCTATACAGTCATTTTTGTTTAATAGTTGTACTTGTGTGTCATTCTTTGCATCTATCATTTGGCAGGACCTGCTTACAGATCTCACAAGACTCCTTAGGCCGGCGTCCCATCAGAACTTGTCTCTTAAATGAGTGATGACTCGATGGTGCTCAGATGAGAGAGCACCGCCAGAGGAGCAGCATGTGACTAATCAAGACTGGGCTCGGCTCCCTGACTCCCAAACCATATTCTGCTGATTCAAAAGGCCACCGAGACACTATGGTAATGGAGAAGCAAGACAGGAATTGCAGAAAGTTAAAGAAAATAGAACTGAATAAATAAACACTGTGGCTTGTATTGCTTTGGTAGATGTCCAACAAAATACGGGGTATTATATCAGTGGAGCTGCTGAATGTTGTGATGGGATTCATTATACGATGCACATAAACCACTGAGTGACCCACCCTGATGTCAAAATTCAGCTCAAACCAAGTTACCATCAAACATTTGGGTTACGCTCATCTAACAATACGTCTGTGTGGCTGCTTTTGTGCGTTTTGTCACTTGCTTCTTATCTCCCCGTGTACAACGTCTTCTCACTCCCTTTTTATTGCGTCCTTTTTCTGTCCCTGGTCATTCTTTGACTTGTTCCATACCTCCACACGCATAAAATGGAGGGCAGTGGTGAGCTTCCAATTTAGAACTCATTTGTGGCGCTGCCGGCCCCCTACCCGCTCTGCAGTTGCAGAGGAGACCCAGGGGAGCCCTATCACAGCTCTATATGCAAATGTCCTTGCACCTGGGCAACAGCGTGGGCATGCTGGGACGGGGAGCTTATTTATGCAAATCTCAGGGAGACAGTCGCTGCACAACACAGAGACGGCCACAGACACTGGTGGTCATATCTTCTCGCCAGCAAAAAATAAATAAATAAATAAATGTACAGTATATATTATATAGTTGGGAAAACATGAAAGATGCGAATGAGTAACACAACCTAACAGATTAGGGGCTGTAGAGATTATGGTAAATAATATATACATGTTCCAGATAAACAACGCTTAAAGTTTTTCTTACTTATCAAAATGTATAGCCAAAAGAAAGTTTGAATTTGTGATTTCTTTTTACGTAACAAAACAGCATCAAATGAGACCTACTATAAAGAAGTGCATGCATGTATACATACATGCCAACAAACATGTGACAGAGGTGTTCGTTTACCGTCACCACACCACTGACAAGAAGCAATAACGCTGAATATGTTAAAGCTCTTCACAGCGAAAGGAGAACAAAACACAATCTCCGTGTCTCAGCTGGCCCTTTCTCCCAACTGGGCCGCAACCGCCGAGTGAGACATCACACAGGAGAAACGCAGCGTACAACACAACAGGCTACATTATTGTGCAAATATATGCAACTTTTTTTTAAAGCCAAAATTGAAGAGCCATATTAGGTAACTGTACTCAAATTGTTTGGGATTATGAATAATTACTGCACAGTTTCTGGAACTTTTCTAAATGTCCTGTGAAACAAAAGCTTGAGTGGATTAATCGAGGAAAACCCAAATGTAGTGTGAAATTTCTGTGGCTGCAGGCGGAAACTACTGGTAAGCAGTTTTCTGGGTTGAAACGATGGACATGGAAACAGAACAGAAGAGAATCACTCTCAGCTTTTCTGAAACTCCTCAGATGATCAATCATTTCTGTGAAAAAGCTGCCAACCAAAAGTAAAACGTGTTAATTACGGTACATCCAATAAACTCAGCTGAAATACTCACATCTTGTTTGGTCTAGGATTTCCAACTTTTCTATCCTCTGCTTGTTTATGCTCGTGTGTGTACAGGTATGTATCAAATTTTGGCTGGTGGTGCAGGTGGCTTCTACACTTTTTTAAGGTCCTCCTACAGTACAAAAACATACATGTTAGAGGAATTGATTTTCTAAAATGGCCATAGGTGTGCCTTTGTGTTCGCATCATCTTGCTATTGTGTGTACCCTGCCTCTCACTCAAGATGGCTGTAATAGGCACCACTCACCCACTTTTAATTAGCTTTTAAATGACTCAACATGAAAATTGTTCTTGCAAGGTTTTTACAGCTAATTTGACTATAATTTGTTCACCCTCATTACAGATTTAAATGGTATGGATCATAGAGTGTGGATAGTGCTGGTTGCTAAGTCCTCCTTCACCCTAGATGATGACAGTAAGAAGCAAAAATAATGAATGACTTCTGCTTGGTTTTGGAAAAGGCTTCAGACATGTATTAAGAATGCAATGGACTCTATTGTTTCTGACAATGGAAAGCATGCACAAAACATCTGTGATGCGATTGCAATGGTTTATTATTGGGGTAACCCAGTACTGAGATGTCCTAGGTGAAATGTGGGTAAGCAAAGTGGAAACTTGGCTTGTTTGTATAAAGTTTGAAGCAGGACTGGCCACTCTGGCCTCATACTTATAGGCTAAAACTTTGATTGTGACAAGACCATGGTAACAAACTATCATACCTGGTTGTGGTATTGTGGCTTTTTCTTAAATTGAAGCTGCATCCTGATGGGATACAAAAGGGTCAAATCATGGATGACTTATGAGTGTAATGAAAATTCAAAAGAGTGTCTTTGGAGTCGTGAAAAATAGAAGGAAAAAAATATTTGATGAGTTCTAGGTGTGTAACAATGTCATAATTCCTTTCACACTGAAGGAGGTTTTCCAAATTTGATGCAAACCAACAATTTGTTAATAGGCCATTGAGGTTGAGCAGAGAGAAGCTTATTTAACATTCAATGTAAAGAGAGATAATTCAGTCATCAGTTGTAAACATTCACGTTTATAATCTGTGTGGTGGTAGGTGAGAGTCAGGATGGTAAATGAAACTTTTGGAAAGTAAAATTTGGATGTGCATCTATAACTGATTAATTCTTGTAGTCAGTTCCATTTCAGATGGTCCCTCACTGTAGCTAAGCAAAAACAAAAATGTCATGACAAAATATAAATAAATAAAAATGTTACACCATTGACAATAATAGTTTATTGTAAAATTATATGATGATCCACTACATGTATATTAAACATTATATGTAAAATCTATAGATGGAACAACTAAGATATGAAATTATTATTCAGTTATTCAATAATTTTTATTATTCAATTAATTATCATTCAAATATTTACATCTGTATGTAAACAGAATTTTTTTATTTTCTCTGTTATTTTGTATATCGTGTGATTCCTTGTGTATGTTCTTTTGTACTGAAACTTTGGCACAACAATTTCCTGCAGGATCAATGAAGTTCTACTTTATTTTATCTTATATACAGTAGTCCCTTGTTTATCGTGGAGGATCCGTACCTGAAGCCCCGACTTCTTCATCAAAAAACAAACAAAATGTTTCAAAGTACCTGTGGTTTGAGAATGCCAACAGTTTGTTTATACATCGAAACATGTCCTGTTAGTCAGCTCTGTAGGCCAAATGTGTGATTTTTATTTTTTATGGTGTATTAGGCCAAGCCCATTTTAAAACCAATAAATACTACATTGACTTGTATAGAACAACATAAATCATGGTCCTAAACAAGTGTATTAAATTGGAAGTTTGGTCATCATGAAATTTAAAACACCTATTTAGAAAGGCTAACTGGACACAAGGTCATCAGAGACTCTACTTCCTCAGGTGGCTGAGACAAGCTGGTCTGGGAAACTCAGTCCTCACCTCCTTCTACAGGTGTGCAGTGGAGAGCATCCTGTGCTCCAGCATCAATGCGTGTGGCATGGAGGCTGCACAGCTGCAGAAAGAAAAGCTTTGCAGAGAGTGGTGAAGGCTGCACAGAAGATGTTGGAGTCAGTCTCTCCACCATCACAGACATCTACACCTCCAGATGCAGGAAGAGAGCCACCTGCATCATGAAGGACCACACTCACCCAGCACACACAACTTTTTGCCCTGTTCCCTCAGGCAGGAGGTTGAGGAGCATTAAGTGTAGAACCACTAGACTGAGGAACAGCTTCTACCCTGAGGCTGGTAGACTCATGAATATCTAACCAGAATAATCATTGTGAAATATCACATCATGTTGCTGCTGATCTGTTTCATTTAGTTGTGTTCATTCATGCTCATCTGCTCACACAGACTCATGTTCGTGCTGCTGTTCGGCGTATTGTTTTTATGCTATTAGTGCTTAGCATATTTTTAGTTAATGTTTTTCTTACTTCATATCTTCATATCTTATTACTGTTTTACTTTTACATTTTATTGTTGGATGTAACTGGGACCCTGTGTACACAATGTCGTTCCACCACATGTACCACATGTGGTGGAATGACAAATAAACTCTGACTCTTTGAAATATGTACATGTATTAGTTTGATTAACCTATGTGTTAAAGTGTATAAAATATGGCCATTTTGTATGATGCTAACTAGCAAGCGTAAATATGCATAAACATAACACGTCCATTTAAAAACAAAACAACTTTTCCCAAACAAATTTTCATAGCCATTTATAAAGACGCTATATAGGAAGTTTTGTATTTGTTGGATTTGCATCCTTGATCTTTTTTATTTTTATTTTGTCAATTTGCATAAACAACTGTACATTTTCAAAATAAAATTATTCATAGTAAAAAAAAATGCAGTGCATATGAACAATTATGGCTCAAAAAATATTAAATGATGAGACTAAACATATAGGAGTTACAGGCCAAAAGGTTTTAACTATAACACTAGCGTCATATGGATGCTATTTTGTATTGAATAGCAGTTAAATTATTTTATGGTTCTACAAAAAACTTCTCAAAATCTCGACCATTTGGGCTGCATGACTGTTTTTTTTTTTTCTAGGCCACACCCACTTTACTTGTACATAATTACTTTTTAGGTGTAAGCTCAAGGCATTGTTCAAAAGGTTGGTGCAAAATTTCATAAAAATATGATAGCCATTTTAGAGGGAATTTTTTCTGTGGCTTATACTGCCCCTTATAGTTCAATGATTGTCATATCTGGTCCACTAACTCATCATCGACTTTTGAAACAGTACTGTAGTATGAATTTCATTTACTATTACATGTATGTGGAATATATTGTCATGTTTTCTGACAAGTCATGCTCTGATCCCAAGCCTTGCTCTACAACCACGCCCCTCTGCATCTCTGCACAGTCAAGCTCATTCCGTCCACCTGTTTCAAGCCCTATTTAAGCCTCCTGCTCTCAGTCACTCTCCGCCAAATTATCGAACCCTTTGAGGAAGATTGTTTTATTTTATTTTTCTCTCTTTCACCTTTGACGAAGACGGTTGCTCACTGTCCCTCCCTACCTCTTGCTTTTTTGCTCTCTTGTCCAGTCAACTTCAGAGCATCTCTTCACACATCTTCCGAATAAAAAAATATTATGAATTTATGGTAAATAGGAAATGGAGCTTACTTATATAGCGCTTTCCAGCCCCCTATGAGGGGCCCCAAAATGCTTCACAGTACCAGCCATCCACCCATTCATACACACATTCATACACCGGTAGCGGTAAACTGCCATGCAAAGCGCCAGTCCTACCGGGAGCAACTCAGGGTTAAGTGTCTTGCCCAGGGACACAACGAGGTATGCAGTGACCGGGGATTGAACCTGGGACTTTCCAGTCCTGAGCCAGCTGCCCTGCCTCTACACCATCTCGGCCCCAAGAGATAACCATCATCTGGTAATGATGACCCAGATCATCTGGTAATGATGATCATCATTACCTGATGATCTGGGTCATCTGGTAATGACCCAGATTTAGTCAGCTGGTCCCTCAACACGTGATAATTTTTTTCCACCAGACGTCAGGGTGCTGGAGAGCCCTCATGCACTGAACGGACCCTCGCAGCTGGATATGTCGTGGACTGAATCAGTGGAATAAGATAGGCATATCTGTTCAGTCTGTGGAGGACGTAGAAGATGTCTAAATTATTGGATTTATGATAACAGGGTTTCTGCTTTTTGGAATCAGTGGATACCTTGGATATCGACAAATTAGGAAGACGTCAGCAGCAGATTCGGCCATGGTAAAGCTGTCAGACTTGTGTGGAGGACTAATCCGTGTCTCGAGCTCTAAAACTCGTATGCTTGCTGAGCTCAATCTCAAGCTGGATGCTATTTCTGAGAATCGTAGGCCACTTGCAGCTCCTGGAACTCAGCAGCATGAAGGATTCAATCTTGGAGAATGCTAAATCAAGCACGGACCAGGTGGAATGTCCACTAATTCTGGCTGTTTGGATTCGCCACTGAGTGCACCAGCAGAACTTGAAGGCAGACAGAAAACAGAGTCTGGCGGCTCAAACATTTGTTGGTTATCCGAATTTGGACTCCGCGCGGGCCTTGGGCAGACCAACTTATCTCAAATTGCTCCTGGAGAATACGTAACTAGAAGCTCCGCCAGACCCCCACTCCCCACTGACTCTGGTAATGACCCTTTGTGCTGCTCCTGACTCTAACCTCTGGAAATTAATCTGGACTGCGTCCAGCTCCAACCAGCTCCTCTGCTGAAAACCTGTTTGCTCCAGTGACATCATCCTCCCATCTCCTTCAGGAGGTGCTCACCATATCTGCATAAGAAGGTTAGTGGCTCTGATTCTGATTCTGTTTACCTCTCTGATCACAGAAACTGTCAGTCCACTAACCTTACATACTGTATCTCTGCAGATTGGGCTCGCTCCAGGACCTCGACCATCATGAGCAGTGTTTTCTAAATAAAACTTTTAAACCATTCCTGTTGTCCGGCATCTTGCTCGAATTTAGAAACTCGAATTTAGAATTTCTCTTTATATAGCTTGTTAAAGGTTCAGTATGCAGTTTCTGTAGAACTGCAGCAGTTAGAAATATTTTCAACAGGCAAAGCATTCTGATCCCTCCCCCTCAGAGCCATATGTGGCTCTGCCCCCTTGTGGTCTGTTGAATTTCAAATTCAAGCTCTGTTTTTATTGGCTGATTCAAATTCAAGCTCTGTTTTTATTGGCTGGTTACAAACTCTGTTTTTATTGGCTGGAAAATGGCGGGTCACCTTTTCTTTTTAGAAATGCTTATTTACCACCTGGAGAAGCAAGGGGACAATATTTTTTTTTAAAAAAATTTCAGAGATTACCTGGCTAACATCAGTCTGTCAGGAGGTAGTGACAGAGTGAAGAAATATGTTCATAAAAAAAGCTACAAACTGCAGCTTTAAAGCTGTTTGTATAAGCATAGCTTACTGTTTTAAGTACTTATCCTTGAGAACCTACATTCAGCACACTACAGTATCTATATTCAGGATGGGGAATTTGATGGTGAATGAACTAGAAACATTTGCGAAAATGTCAACAGTACTTCTTGCAAAGTTTGTAATGTAATACAAAAATTCAGGCAAAAATGGGCGTGGCCTATACCATGTGACTCGGAGCAGGGATTTTGAAGGTATAAACAAATAAATCTTGCAACTGAAGTATCCCGATAAATGTTCATCCAGGTAAACAAATCCAAAAAAGTTGTCTGGTCATCTGGACAGATCTATCCAGATAACGGACTTAACTTTGGACTTGCAATCTAAACTTTAGAAGTTGACCAAAACCAACTTTTTTTTACCATTTAGTCAAAGACCAAATGCAAACACCTTACAGTGCTGCTTGTAGGTAAACATGTATTTTTTCTGTATTGCACATGGGGGCCATCGTAACCACCATGCTTTGCGGTTTGGGCTGCAGTATGACTTTAACTTACAGAAGAAAACTATGTAAAAAAAAAATGGAACAGTTTCAGTAGGGTTGCTTGCTCCTCAGGATGCATGGAAGCGCTGCTGACTTGCAGCTCCATTCCCCTGCCTCCGCTGGCTAGGACTCAAAAAATGTTTGGCTAAATCTTCAGCATTTTTTGTTTTTTATTTGAGCATTTGTACGAGGACAGATGATTTAGACAGGAGACAGGAGGTGGAACACCTGGAGAGCTGGTGCAAAGAGAATAATCTTCACATGAATGTGAAGAAGACAAAGGAGATGATTGTGGACTTCAGAAGGAACAAACACACCCATGCCCCACTGAAAATAGGTGGGTCTGCAGTGGAAGTGGTCTCCAGCTACAAATACTTGGGTGTACACATGAATGATAACCTCAGCTGGAGCAACAACACCACCAGCCTGATCAAGAAAGGTCATCAGAGACTCTACTTCCTCAGACGGCTGAGACGAGCTGGTCTGAGCAGCCCAGTCCTCACCTCCTTCTACAGGTGTGCAGTGGAGAGCATCCTGTGCTCCAGCATCAACGTGTGGCATGGAGGCTGCACAGTTGAAGAGAGGAAAGCTCTGCAGAGAGTGGTGAAGGCTGCACAGAAGTCTGTTGGAGTCAGTCTCCCCACAATCACAGACATTTACACCTCCAGATGCAGGAAAAGAGCCACCTGCATCATGAAAGACCTCACTCATCCAGCACACTCACTCTTTGCCCCACTCCCCTCAGGACGGAGGTTGAGGAGCATCAAGTGTAGAACCACTAGACTGAGGAACAGCTTCTACCCTGAGGCTGTTAGACTCATGAATAAATAAAAATAAAATAAAAAATAAACACTGCAAAATATCACATCATACTGATGCTGATCTGTTTTCTTGTTGCTGTGTTCATCTGTGTTCATCTGTGACCATCTGCTCATACAAACTCATGTTCGTGCTGCTGTTTATTCCCACTATATTAGGCTTAGTGTATTACTAGTTGATGTTTTTCTTAGTTAATTCTAGATGTTATTACTGTTTTTCTCTTTCATTTGTTGTTGGATGTAACTGGGACCTCGTGTACATAATCTCGTTTTCATCACATGTACCACATGCGGTGCAAATGACAATAAAGACTCTCTGACTCTCTGACTCTGATTGTGTTTTTATATTATTTAGATGAGTTATTGATGTGTGACACATTATAAAGCAGTGCCCATAGTGAATAATGTGCACATAGTGTAGTAATTCACCTAGAGCTGGATGCACCAGCCCCAGGGCTGACTGGCAGCTTTGATGCTCTGATCATCAGGATGTTGTCTCTCACCTTCTGGTTCTAAAATCTGAGGTAGAAAAAACAAAACAAAAAAAGGGAAGACAAGAAACAAGTGGGCTAATGTGATGGCTTTCAACTTTGTGGTTTGAAAGGTAACAGCTACCATCTCGAATATGAAGTAAGGTCCTTTTTAAAAAATGTAGATATGTCCATCATGAGAAGGAGATGAAACAAGTCTTTGGAGATGTGGACCAAAGAAAGTAAAATGTCAGTGAAGAGAATGACTTAAAGAAGAAGGTAGAGAATGGAGGGGAGGGCGTAAAGGAGGGTCTGGGCTGTTGTTGTTATTGTGTTTGATGTAGTGCTTGACAAGAGAGGGAGTTTAGAAATCCTCACGTAGTAGGAGGCAAAGGAAGAGAGAGGGTTCATTTAAATGCATGCTCACTCAGGGTCCATACAGAGTGGGTGTCTGCTGAGAATTCATCACGGTCTCAGATCATTCTCTTGAGGTGAGATTGCCTCATGAATGGACACTTGTTATCTAGAAATACACATTACTGGATATTACCATGGAAGTGGCTAGTCATCCCTCCATCTTCCATTCATACCTTCATCTATCGGTTCAGCCATCTCCAGTGGTTGAACATGACGTGTTCTCTAGAGACCAAAACCAGCAACCCACTAAAGCTTCACAATAATAGACCAAAGTTTTCAGAGTAATATATCCATCTTTATAAATGCAGCTATCTGAAGAACCGTTTTAATGTTTGCCCAATAATTTTACCAGTTTTTCAAATTATCTTAATTAAAACAAAGATTGTTAGAAAGTCACATCTTTCCCCAATATTCCCTCATCATTGGGCTTTAACAAAATATCATCTATTGTCTTTGAAAATCTCTGAAAGGACATTTATTGATGGATCAGCTAGACATTGGGATGTCGTGGGAACAATAATGAGATTAGCTCATGACTGATTAAAAAAAAAGTATAATATAAAAGTAGCATTCATTGAATGGGTGCATTTCTCCTAGCACTTTGCATGCCAAAGTTTAACACACACAAAAAAAGATGTTGCACAATCTGTAAGCACTCAGAATGTCAGGGACAGTCTCAGTTACTACCACAAATTATTAATTAATTATTTTATGTAATTATTTATTTAATTATTATTCTTTATTTAACCAGGCAAATCCCATTGAGATCACAGATCTCTTAAGCAATGGGAGACCTGGGCTTGACGTCAGCCTAACATGCATGTTTTTAGACTGCTTGAGGAAACCGGAGTGCACGGAGAAATCCCATGCACGTCGAGGAGAACATACAAACTCCACACAGAAAGACCACATGTCCAAACCAGAGATTGAACACAGGACCTTTTTGCTGTGAGGCAACCGTACTAACCACTAATCTACTGTGTTCCTAAATTAGCTGCTATTTTGTAAATTTGACTCGATTATGGACATTATTGTGTTAGCTATACAATAGTCCCTCGTTTGTCACAGGGGATCTGTACCCAGAAGCCCCGCAATAAGTGAAAAACCTCTAAGTAGGAATAGTAGTACAAGTACCGTAGTTGTTTATTTTTATATGTATATATATATATATATATATATATATATATACACAGGTGGTCCCCAACTTACGAGCGAGTTCCGTTCCTACGACTGTCTCGTAACACGAAATCTCGTACGTTGGAACCCGAAACACGTGTTGCTCGTAAGTCCGGATTTTCGGTCGTAAGTCGGAAAATTTATGCTAGCGCTAATACGAACACTCGTTTTTCATCACAGATGTTCATACTAGTTCATAAACATGCTCAGTATCTTGTTTCCAAACAGTTAGCTAACACACTTTCATCTAAAAACACACGAAAGTGCTGTATTTTTTGTATGTTCTTTACAAATTTACTGCTCATTCGCCAGCTCGTAAGTCCGGAACCTCGTAAGTAAGAGCGCTCGTAAGTCGGGAACTACCTGTATATACCGTATAAGGTGTTTTAAACCCTTCCCACACTCTTGCAATATTCTGCATAGTAATGAGGGAATAGTTAGTTAGCTGTGGCAGTCGTTTTAAATAATGTTGACTTCAAATGTTAATCCGGTGTACTTTTACATCTAGTGACTACTTTATGAGAAATAACCAAACTTGTTTCCATTGATACATGAGATATTTCAATAACAGCCAAACAAATACACACACAGAGACAAAGAATGACATGATCACCTGCCTCTCAAGACAGTCCAGTATTTACACAACTTTTATCTCACTAAAATCTGGTTGATAATTTGATCTAACCAGGCATTTACATTATCGGTTGCACAATATAAATACTACTACTCTTTGTGTTGGAACATTATAAATATATATTTTACTTTCAAATACAGTACATTTCTGAGATTGCAAAGGAGCAGCCAAAACAGACAATGAAAATGTTTTGTTTAGAGCCAAATGTTTCTTAAATTCAATTTTTTTAATTTATTTTAATTAATTAATTAATTTATAATAAGATGGAATTGATTGAAAGTAAACAAGCTTTGGCCATACTTAAAAAGCCAGTAATATAAAATTTAAATATTAGCATGTGTAAAGGTAAAATAATCTCAATGATTGTTGTTGATAGTGATTATACTGTGCTACAGTTGTGTTGGAAATTAAAACTACATTTATGTAACATAAATTCTAACAGTATTCAAAGGAGATTGGATTTATTTCTCTGGAGCGTTTTGAACCCGACACACTCTCACATTTATCCGATCAGTCGTGTGAAGAAACAGTTTAAGACCATCATCCAGCTCTGTGCTGCAATTAGCACAGATCTGTGAGCCCAGACAGCAGAACAATGGTAAGGTGGTGAGTGCTGGAAATGTGTGTTTCTCTAAGCGGGCATCGCAGGTTGCCATTTGCATGTTTTAAACACACCATTTGGTAGTTAAACAATAACTTGAAAGTCCAGCTTGCACCCCTTTTTTCATATTTAAATTCTCTTTTAACGGTTTTTCAAAAGGCATTGTTTCATCATTTAAATACATAGCAAACTGCAACAAGATAGATCAAAGTAATCCCTGTTAAAATGTGTTGCATCAGCGACAGCATGATTTTATTTACATTGCCTGAATCCATGGCACTTTATTTTTTTATTTGATTTTCTTAAAAATATTATAAATCGGCTTGAAGTACGGTGATATTTGGCTCAGAAAGATTACAACCGAGACAAACAAAATTCTCTACGAGACTTGAGCGCGGCACAGAGAGAGGAATGATGTGGTTAAATTATATATTTTAAATGTCACTCAGATTATTTTTGTGCTGCGTCAGCAAGCTGTGCTTTTTGCTCGCATGAGCAATTAGCTTAACATTGATCAGTTTCCCGAGAAATTAGCTCGATCA